>CM077206.1:39064550-39180575 GCA_039654625.1 Rhinogobio ventralis
TGGCTCAGCTTTCACCACTCCATTGGTTTTCTCATTTCCTTTTCAAAGAGGGGCTTCTCCGCTCTCGCAACCCAGCAGTAGTGTAGACACATATTTGTTGGTTACAAACTGGTTTGCTTAAGTGAAAAAGTAAACATTGGTTCAGAGGGTGTAAAAATATACCACGGTATTCTTCATCCTGGTGGAGGGTCATCTACTGTACACCAACTGGATATGCTTGTGTGGCTTAAGCAGAATTGAAATGACAGGATGTTTCTGCTGCGGCGGAAAGGCTTTTTGGCCCCTGTGGAGTTTGTGTTTGGGGTTCATGTGTAATTCAGTCGGTTAGGATGTTTGGAAACCCCCTTCATTGTACTATTATTCCATTCTTACTGTAAGTAAATGAGTTTGCCGCAAACGGTGTGTGTGTAAGAACAATGGGTCTCGTTTACTATAACATTTGCATGAACGAATCCATCAATAACTACATTTTATTGTACATTTGTAGGAGCAACATGTACGCAAAAATCACATACTAATTTTATCCATACATATTTTGTCTTTTATATATATATATATATATATACACACATACATGTATATGCTATACAGTAAAAAAATAAGAAAAGGTGCGTTATAGCTTGAGTTGCCTTTGCATAAAGATGCAGATACGGCTAATCAGGCTAATCAGATGTCTGTAATCTGGGTCTGTATTAAAGGTGTTTATTGTGGCTTGTTTCCGCCACAGAATAAAACATTCTAAAAGATAATTGCGACTTTTTATTTCACAATTGTGAGTTATAAAGTCAGAATTGCGAGATATAAAGTCAGAATTGCGAGATATAAAGTCAGAATTGAGAGATATAAAGTCAGAATTGAGAGATATAAAGTCAGAATTGTGAGATATAAAGTCAGAATTGTGAGATATAAAGTCAGAATTGTGTGATATAAAGTCAGAATTGAGAGATATAAAGTCAGAATTGTGAGATATAAAGTCAGAATTGTGAGATATAAAGTCAGAATTGTGAGATATAAAGTCAGAATTGTGAGATATAAAGTCAGAATTGTGTGATATAAAGTCAGAATTGTGAGATATAAAGTCAGAATTGAGAGATATAAAGTCAGAATTGTGTGATATAAAGTCAGAATTGTGTGATATAAAGTCAGAATTGTGTGATATAAAGTCAGAATTGTGTGATATAAAGTCAGAATTGTGAGATATAAAGTCAGAATTGAGAGATATAAAGTCAGAATTGTGTGATATAAAGTCAGAATTGTGTGATATAAAGTCAGAATTGTGTGATATAAAGTCAGAATTGTGAGATATAAAGTCAGAATTGTGAGATATAAAGTCAGAATTGTGTGATATAAAGTCAGAATTGAGAGATATAAAGTCAGAATTGTGAGATATAAATTTTTTTTGTGAGAAGTGCGTATAAATACAAATAATCCACTAGTGAACGTGCACACATGCACACAAGGGGAGTAATTATGGTTGTTGCTATGTTGGCTTGCCCTAAATGTGTTCGCATACGTGTGGTGCAGAATCAAATAAGATTATATTCATCTTTAAACGGTTCTCTTCTTCTCTGTGCCCGTTCAGGTGGCTTTGCAGCTTTCTCATCCTGTTTTCCTGACCTGTGTGAGAGTAAACCAGCCACTATTCTACCTCTCAGCCTGTCCCAGCCCTGTTTACCTGTGGCCAACATCGGTCCTACCCGCATCCTGCCCCACCTGTACTTGGGCTCTCAGAGAGACGTCCTCAATAAGGTTGGTAGACCTCAAAAAAATTACCATTTCTGGGGCTTTCAGAAAGAGAAGTAATCAGAGTTAGGTAAACTTATACAGGGATGAACAGAAAATACAACAAATATATTTTTTGCCTTCCTATTTGCCCCAAAAGCATAAGGAAAAAAATTATTTTTATGACCTTACGAAAGAGGAAAAACTATAGAGAGATTGATTATGTTGGTCAGAGGAGAGAAAGTTGTCAGATTTTCTTTCAGGAAATGCTTTCAGTTCGTGCTGTGAAGACATAACAAATTCATGAAGCATCATCAGATAACCAGGAATAGCTTTCTTTTACCTGGAGGGTGTTTGCGCATACCTTGGACTGATTGAATCGTATCGTGTTTCATCACTTACTTAGATAACAGCCATTCCAGAAAATACTTTCATTGATGTTGGGTTGACTTAAATAGGGGTTAGCCCTGTCAAACTCGCCACCAAAACATATTTTCTTGACATATGATCTTTCTACATATTTCTCATTTACAAAAGCTTTGGCATGCATGACAAACAGACTCTGATACAGCTGGAATCTGCTCAAGGAAGATGTCTGTTTTGTTTGTGGAATTCTTCGGAATTAGTCATGAACTTATGCAAAACTTCCATCTTTTAACAGGAACTGATGACTCAGAATGGAATCACATATGTTTTGAATGCCAGCAACACCTGTCCCAAACCTGACTTCATCAGCGACAAGCACTTCATGCGCATTCCCGTCAACGACAGCTACTGTGAGAAGCTGCTTCCTTGGCTGGACAAAACCAACGAGTTCATTGGTAAGAATGCCAGACTATGTGATTTGCCAAATGGGCGACGGAGTATTCTAGAAGGCAAGTTAGAAGTTAGAAGTTTTGAGGTTTGGTTAACACAAACCATCTGTGCATTTGCATTTGAGGGAGGTATGAGTGATGTCAGCATTTGAGGTGGGCGAATGAGATTACCTCATGCTTTGTGTGTAGTTTAACAGGGGAACTGCTTTTGACCAGTTTGCTGTTTCTCTTTGTCCACAGACAAAGCCAAGGTGTCAAACTGCAGAGTCATCGTCCATTGCTTGGCTGGCATATCCCGCTCTGCAACCATTGCCATTGCCTACATCATGAAAACTATGGGTCTGTCTTCAGATGATGCCTACAGGTAACCGCAGCTCTTTGGATGTTCAGATACTCAATAGACCAAGGCCCAAGGTTGTCTAGCTGGTGGAACAGCATCTTGTTGTTCACCAACTACCCAGACAGCAACATAGTGTCAGCCCAGATCCGGGCCACATCTGGTACATGTGGATTCAACGCATACCAAATGTGGGCTGGATCTGGGCCAAAGCTATGTTGTTGTCTGGGTAAAAAATGCTGGTTTAGTAAGCCTGGTAAGAACTGGGGACCAACATCCAAACCCCAATGAAATATGGCATCTATATGTTGTGTTTTGGATCCAGGTCCCCATTAGGAGATGCTGGTATTCAATCAGAAAGCCTTCATTGGTCAACCATGCTGTTTACCAGTCTATGTTGGTCCACTAGCTAGACCAAGACCATTTAATTAATGTTTCTAGACATGACTTCAGTTAATAAGAGTTGTATTCGGGAATTACATTTAATTTTTCATATCTGACATTCCTGTAGGTTTGTGAAGGACCGTCGGCCATCAATATCACCAAATTTCAACTTCTTGGGTCAGCTGCTGGAGTTCGAGAGAGGCTTGCAGATGAAGAAGAGTCTACCTTGTGACCCCATAAGGTTAGCGACTGAAGAGGTGGCAGAGGTCCGAAAGATGGAGAGCGAACACTGTGACCAGAGGTCTCCACAAGCTACAGAGATCACCATAAAGCCTCCATCGCCTACCTCACTGCAGAAAGACCTAAGCTCCCTTCACCTGTCCACCGAACGAATCCTTCAAAACAAACGGCTCAAGTGCTCCTTCTCCCTTGACATCAAGTCTGTCTACTCCGAGAGGCAAAACCAGCAATCTTCTCCTAACTTCTCAGACTCTGAAAACATACCCAAACTCTGCAGACTCAGCAACGGAGTATGTCAGTACCCTTCAACAGTAAACCCTACGGAGTCACAGTGTACTCCTGTGACTAACAAGTGCAGAATGAGCCAACAAAGAGAGAGGTGGGAAAATGGTGGCTTGGAGAGGTTATCCGCCACCACTCTTTCCCTCAATCTGAAGCAGGGAAACTGCGGGCCAAGACCCCAGGATCCCATTTGCGAGACTAACTTGAAGGGGCCTTCTTTTCTAAGCTTGCCGCTGGGTACATCTGCTACTTGGACCACGCATAGAGGCTCGAATCAAGCCACCACCCCTATCACACCCACGGGTGAGTGCCCTTGGTTCTTAGGCACTAATTTGGCACCATCTGGAGCAGCTACTGGGAGCTCCGTGCACTTTGGCAGCGGTCCTTACAGTTGCAGTGGCCAATCTGGCACCTCCAAGCCCAGTGTACACCGAAGGGACGAAACACAGGACTTTCAGAACAGCTGGCTGGAGGAAGGGAAAGCGGTAGTTTGCAGTGTATCGCAAGTGGACACGAAGTACAAGCGCCGCAGCTGCCAGATGGAGTTTGAAGAGGGTATTAACACAACACAAAGCAGCGAGGAATTTGGGAAGCTGGGCAAGCAGTCCAGTTTCTCCGGTAGCATGGAGGTCATCGAGGTATCATGACAAAGATGACAATCTAACACAAAGGCAATAACTCCAGCGAGAGTTCTGTTGATAAAGAGCTTTGCATCTAAGACGGACTCATGTCTGCCCCCTTTTTCAAGCTAGGGTTGAGAGGGGGGAGTCGAGGAAATGTATTAGATATGAAAGGATACTCTGTGAAGTCTCTGGTATTGTCCTGGGATACCAGTGTTTTTTATAGACTACATAATATGTACTCACACGTCACACCAAAGACCTTTTTCTGGTATGTCATCCTAAGGTACACTCAAAATGAAGGACGGATGGACGGAGAATATCCTTCTAGCATGACCATACAAAGACACTAAACATGAAAGAAAGAAATGAGTGAGTGTGTGTGTGTTTATGCTGGTTTTGATGCAAATTGGGCAGCCGCACTTAACGGTGACTTCTTACCTTCTGAGGGAACTGTATGCCCAACTTTGAGAAGATGTAATTGCTGTGCGACATTTATTTTTTGTCATTGCCCAATGATCTATTTAGCTATAAATTGAGTAAAGAAGGGCAGTCGCATTCAATAATGTCACTATTCAGTATTATACATTTTATCCGCAATGTAATAAAAGAGTGAAAATATGAAGTGTATGTTCAAGCTGAGAGAATCTCAGACCTACTACTGTGCACTGAGCATGCTCAGAATGGCTGGCTACCTACAAACAGACAAGCTGCTCCCAGCAGCACTATGTACTAAGCTGTAAATCTAGACTATTTGCATATATATATATATATATATATATATATATATATATATATATATATATATTGTGTAAGAGAATATTTCAATTTTAATGGTCTATTTAAAGTTTCATGCATTGTTGCTTTAATTTATTGTATTGGTTTCATTCTGGCAATGAGCAATAATATATTATTTGAAAACTTTTCTGTCTTTGTCTGAGTCTCTGATGCAAATACATCACAAACACGCACATTTATAATGGCTGTAAAATGAATAACTAGAACACACACACACACACGTTTATTTGTATGAACTATCATATTATTCTATGATTTAAATTGGTCCCAAAAGTATGCACGTTTGCTCTCTCTCATACAGACTCTCTCTCTCTCTCTCTCTCTCTCTCTCTCTCTCTCTTACACACACACACACACACACACACAAACACACATATACACACACACACACATTCTTGTACATCTGTCTTTGTGAGGACATTCATCGACACAATGCAATCTCTAGTTTACCTAACTATCTTTGTCCTCACTCCACTGGTCTAAAACTCAAACCAGTCCTCACAAATACACACACACACACACACAAGGTGTCTTAGTATGCTTTTTAAACAAAAAGATAGCTACCACTGTACCAATAAGTACCAATATGGAAACAGCCATACAGTCAGATTTGTTATGATTTATGACACACACACACACAGAGACAGACAGACTATATTGCCAAAAGTTTTGTGTCGCCTGCCTTTACATGCACATGAACTTTAATGACATCCCATTCTTAATCCGTAGGGTTTAATATGGAGTTGGTCCACCCTTTACAGCTATAACAGCTTCAACTCTTCTGGGAAGGCTTTCCACAAGGTTTAGGAGTGTGTTTATGGGAATTTTTGACCATTCTTCTAGAAGCGCATTTGTGAGGTCAGGCACTGATGTTGGACGAGAAGGCCTGGCTCGCAGTCTCCGCTCTAATTCATCCCAAAGGTGTTCTATCGGGTTGAGGTCCGTTTGGGACAGGAAGGGGCCGTCCCCAAACTGTTCCCACAAAGTTGGGAGCATGAAATTGTCCAAAATGTCTTGGTATGCTGAAGCATTAAGAGTTTCTTTCACTGGGACTAAGGGGTCAAGCCCAACCCCTGAAAAACAACCCCACCCCATAATCCCCCCTCCACCAAACTTTACACTTGGCACAATGCAGTCAGGCAAGTCCCGTTCTCCTGGCAACCGCCAAACCCAGACTCGTCCATGGGATTGCCAGACAGAGAAGCGTGATTGGTCACTCCAGAGAACACGTCTCACTGCTCTAGAGTCCAGTGGCGGCGTGCTTTACCCACTGCATCCCACGCTTTGCATTGCTCTTGGTGATGTAAGGCTTGGATGAGCTGCTCGGCCATGGAAACCCATTCCATGAAGCTCTCTACGCACTGTTCTTGAGCTAATCTTAAGGCCACATGAAGTTTGGAGGTCTGTAGCTATTGACTCTGCAGAAAGTTGGCGTCTTCTGCACCCTGTGACCCTCAGCATGTGCTGACCCTGCTCTGTGATTTTACTTCAAGTCAAGTCAAGTCACCTTTATTTATATAGCGCTTTTTACAATGCAGATTGTTTCAAAGCAGCTTCACAGTGTTAAACAGGAAAATTATGAACAGAATTTGATTCGGCTGTACAGCCGCTCTGGAGAAAACGGTGATGTCATCAGCTCATTTCAATTATCATATATATTCAAGTAATGTAGTTGATATAATTTAGTTTAGTAACTAAATTTATTTGGATATTTATTTGAAAATTTTGTGTCCCCAACTGAGCAAGCCAGAGGCGACAGTGGCAAGGAACCAAAACTCCATCAGGTGTCCTAATGGAGAAAAATAAACCTTGGGAGAAACCAGGCTCAGTCGGGGTGCCAGTTCTCCTCTGGCCAATTAACAAACAGTGTATGTTTATTATTTTGGCAGCCTTACAGATCAGAAGTCATATTAGATCGGAATATTCGAAAGATCGGAGGCATCACGCCGGGTTTATTGAGGATGGCGTGTCGATTAAACAATTATTAAATAGGAATATTCGAAATATCGGAGTCATCACGCCGGAGATGGATCCATTGAGGATGCCATGTCGATGAGCAATTTCAGAGGGTAGACTAATAGACACGGTCTCTGCAGACACTTCAGGGATGCGTTGGTAATGTCTGGGCGCTGGTCCACCATCTCATCTGGATACGGCCCGGATCCGGCTGACTCCAGTAAACCTCGGGATAAACAGAGGGACTAACATTAGCGTAGATGCCATTCTTCTTATGATGTAACGAGTACATCAGGTGTTATGGGAAGTGTTCCCGGTTCCGGCTGACCTAGTTAATGCAGCCTAACAATTTGAATAAAATATAAATTAAAATGTTTTATGTGTATGCCATAGTAAAGATATGCGTTTTTAGTCTAGATTTAAACTGACAGAGTGTGTCTGCTTCCCGAACAATGCTAGGAAGGCTGTTCCAGAGTTTGGGTGCTAAATAGGAAAAGGATCGACCGCCTGCAGTTGATTTTGATATTCTACGTATTATCAACTGGCCAGAGTTTTGAGACCGCAATAGACGTGATGGAGTATAATGCGTTAAGAGCTCGCTCAAGTACTGGGGAGCTAAACCATTTAGTGATTTGTAAGTAATTAGCAAGATTTTAAAATGTATGCGATGTTTAATAAGGAGCCAGTGCAGTGTTGACATAATATGGTCATACTTCCTGGTTCTAGTAAGAACTCGAGCTGCTGCGTTTTGGACCAGCTGCAGTTTATTTATTAAGCGAGCGGGGCAACCACCCAGTAGAGCATTACAATAATCTAGCCTTGAGGTCAGGAACGCATGAACTAACTGTTCAGCATTTTGCATTGAAAGCATATGCCGTAATTTAGATATAGTTTTAAGATGGTAGAATGCAGTTTTACAGATGCTAGAAACGTGGCTTTCAAATGAGAGATTGGTATCAAAGAGCACACCCAGGTTCCTAACTGACGACGAGGACTTGACAGAGCAGCCATTAAGTGTTAGACAGTATTCTAGGTTACTACATGTGGAGTTTTTTTGTCCAATAATTAAAAATTAATTTTTTTCTGATTTAAGTTGCAGGAAATTACTAGTCATCCAATTTTTTTATATCAGCTATGCATTCCGTTAATCTTGTGAATTGGTAAATTTCGTCAGGGTGTGAAGAAATATAGAGCTGAGTATCGTCAGCATAACAATGAAAACTAACGCCATGCTTCCTAATGATATCTCCCAGTGGTAGCATGTACAGGGTGAAAAGCAACGGTCCTAGCACTGAGCCCTGCGGTACTCCATACTGAACTTGTGATCGGTGTGAGATCTCTTCATTTACTGCTACAAACTGATAACGGTCAGATAAGTATGATTTAAACCATGCCAATGCAATTCCACTAATGCCAACATAATTTTCGAGTCTATTCAAAAGAATGTTGTGGTCGATGGTATCGAATGCAGCACTAAGATCGAGTAACACTAACAGAGAGATACAACCACGATCGGATGATAAGAGTAAATCATTTGTAACTCTAATGAGAGCAGTCTCAGTACTATGATGTGGTCTAAATCCTGACTGGAAAACCTCACAGATACCATTTCTTTCTAAAAAGGAGCATAATTGTGAGGACACTGCCTTTTCTAGTATTTTTGACAGAAAGGGTAGATTTGAGATTGGCCTGTAATTGACTAATTCTGTAGGATCAAGTTGCGGTTTTTTAATAAGTGGTTTAATAATAGCCAACTTAAAAGTTTTCGGTACATATCCTAAAGTCAAGGATGAATTAATGATATTAAGAAGAGGATCTATGACCTCTGGAAGCATCTCTTTTAGTAGTTTAGTCGGTATAGGGTCGAGCATACATGTTGTTGATTTAGATGATTTACCGAGTTTAGCCAATTCTTCTTCTCCTATAGCAGTGAATGAATGTAATTTTTCCTGAGTGACACTACAATGCTCTGTCTGATGTGATACAGTAGTAGACGGCTGCATGGTTATAATTTTTTTCCTAATATTATCAACCTTACAAGTAAAGAAGTTCATAAAGTCATTACTGCTGTGCTGTTGGCAGACATCAGAAGTTGAAGCTTTATTTTTGGTTAATTTAGCCACTGTTTCAAATAAATACTTAGGGTTGTGTTTGTTTTCTTCTAAGAGAGTCGAGAAATAAGCAGATCTAGCAGTTTTTACGGCCTTTCTGTATGAAATCATGCTCTCTTTCCAAGAAATGCGAAAAACTTCCAGTTTTGTTTTCTTTCAGCTGCGCTCCATTTTTCTGGCTGCTGTTTTAAGGGCCCGGGTGTGCTCGTTGTACCACAGCGTTGGACTATTTTCTTTAATCTTCTTTAAGCGCAGAGGAGCAACTGTGTCTAAAGTGCTGGAAAAGAGAGAGTCAATAGTTTCTGTTGCAACATCAAGTTCCTCTGGGCTATCTGGGATGCTGAGGAGATGAAACTGATGAGGAAGTTTATTTATAAAGAAATCTTTAGTCGCAGCAGTGATAGTCCTGCCAGTGGCCTATCACTTCGTGGCTGAGTTGCTGTTGTTCCCAGTTGCTTCCACTTTGTTATAACACCACTAACAGTTGAGCGTGGAATATTTAGTAGTGAGGAAATTTCAGGAATGGACTTATTGCACAGGTGGCAACCTATCACGGTACCACGCTTGAGTTCACTGAGCTCCTGAGAGCGACCCATTCTTTCACAAATGTTTGTAGAAGCGTCTGCATGCCTAGTGCTTGATTTATACACCTGTGGCCATGAAGTGATTGAACACCTGAAGTCAATGATTTAGAGGGGTGTCCCAATATTTTTGGCAATATAGTGTAGATAGATAGATAACACAATTGTCTCTTTCCACATGCTACATGTAAATGTGATGCATACAAATTATTTTAAATGAATCATTAACCCTTCATTACACTAATTCTGAATATGACTGAGGATGAGAAGGGCCTTCTAGACTGAGACAGTAATAATCTGATTACAGCACTGAGGTTAATTTCCAAATATTAAAGTTGCAATCAACATCTAAATCTAATTGTATGTAAGTGACGTTCATTACTAAGTGTTAGAGTCTGTTTTGGAGGGTGTTGTTTGGAGGAGACAGATTTGTGATGCTTTGTTATAGACTTTCCATTAAGGCGCTTGACACTGTAAGATTTGTGTTCTGTTTTCCATATGGTCAGGATCTATTTTTGGCCGTGTTTCTGTAGGAAACCATGTAAGTGTGGGTGTGCAATCGATGAAAAAGACTTTCACATCAGTTGCAGCAAACGCATTTCAGACAACTCAGCACTAATGAAGGTAACCATTCACTTGATAATGATCTGCACCTTACTGAGGACACACACACACACACCAAAGGCGCTTAAATTTACAACTGTACTTGACTGATTGAGTGGTTTAAAATCTATGAGTCCTAATTGTCTTTTGCATGCCAGATTCCTTGTTCGAGTGTAATTAGGAGAAGGACATAATGATGAGTGTATGAGAAATACAACTCACTCGAGTAGAGCATCTTCATCCGGCAAAGACATACGGAGTAACCAGCTAACAGGGAGCGGTCATTGGCTAACGCTCTGGCAAGGTTCTTCCAGCAACGTTAGTAGAACGTTCGGTAACACCTTTATGTATGATGCATTATGAATAAAGGTATTCATAATGTACGTTATAATGCATTATATCTCCTCACAATTAATTGTAACCAAAGTTAAAATGCATTATTATATTCACAGATTTATTGTTACATCTGAAATTGGTTGTTTGTCGTGTTTTAATGCATTATACTTTCTAAAGGTGTATTATAACTGTGGTTACAATTATTTATGAGACCAATAAATGCATTATTAAGAACAATGCATTATAAAGTGCATTACAAGGCATAATTAATGCATTAAAGTACTTTTATAATGCATTATACATTACATAAAGGCTTTAAGTAAATGATTCATAGTTGTCTGGTCTTTATTAATGTTCGCAAAGAGTTATTTATACATCGTTTCATTCAACATTTTTTTCAAAAATATTTTAGTTGGACGTTTGTCTAATGGTTTTTAAATGTTACAAGTTGTAGAATGTTCAGAGAACATTCAAATGTAACATTACCGTAATGTTTGCAAAATGGAATGAACATTCCGAGAACATTCAGAAATAACATTCTTAAAACATACATTTTTTTGTTGGGAATGCAAAATGCTCATGTTGCATCTACTGTATATAATTATTTTCTATATATGCATCAGTGTTGTGGAAACTACTTTTAGGGTGCTTTCACATCTCTAGTTCGGTTTATTTGGTCCGAACCAAGGGCAAACAATTATACATTGTAGCATTTTTCAGCTTTTTTGGTTCCGTTTCACACCACACTGATTGCTTTGGTCCGAACCAGTTGAAACGAATGACAGTCACATGACAACATCCACATCACTCATTGGCCATGGCGTATTTCCTAAACTGCTTTTCGATTGGTCAGAATTTATGTGCGGGAAAATTCCAACAGAAGAGGAAAAGCCAGCAAACAACACAGAGACAACACAACTATGGAGAGATGACTGCGCGGGCTGGTTTTGTCCCTGGCCATAATCTATTACATTGTTTGTATACACCACAATATACATTTCTATAATGAAGCACGGATGCGGCTTGAAAACAACGATCTAATGCACTGCAAACGGCGAGCGTGCATCGCTCGTCACTTTAAGCGGATGTGACTTCAAGACTACGGCAGCTGGTTTAGTCCAAAAATTATCAGTACTTTTTGCAGTTGGGTCTGTTCGAGGTCGGATCACGTTCTCACCACAAACGAACCGCTCCAGAGTTCTTCAAGGAGGTCTCAGTACGCTTGTTTGGTCCGCTTTTGGTGCGCACCCGAGTGCGATTGCTGCTTTCACACCTGACCAAACGAACCGCACCAAAGGGGAAAATGAACTCTAGTACGATTCAACCGAACTAAATGAGGCAGGTGTGAAAGCACCCTTAAACTCGTTACAACCGAGGTATGCAGCAAAGCATTTGTGAAGCCACAACACGCACAACCTTGAGGCGGATGGGCTACAACAGCAGAAGACCCCACCGGGTACCACTCATCTCCACTACAAATAAGAAAAAGAGGCTACAATTTGCACGAGCTCACCAAAATTGGACAGTTGAAGACTGGAAAAATGTTGCCTGGTCTGATGAGTCTCGATTTCTGTTGAGACATTCAGATGGTAGAGTCAGAATTTGGCGTAAACAGAATGAGAACATGGATCCATCATGCCTTGTTACCACTGTGCAGGCTGGTGGTGGTGGTGTAATGGTGTGGGGGATGTTTTCTTGGCACACTTTAGGCCCCTTAGTGCCAATTGGGCATCGCTTAAATGCCACGGCCTACCTGAGCATTGTTTCTGACCATGTCCATCCCTTTATGACCACCATGTACCCATCCTCTGATGGCTACTTCCAGCAGGATAATGCACCATGTCACAAAGCTCCAATCATTTCAAATTGGTTTCTTGAACATGACAATGAGTTCACTGTACTAAAATGGCCCCCACAGTCACCAGATCTCAACCCAATAGAGCATCTTTGGGATGTGGTGGAACGGGAGCTTCGTGCCCTGGATGTGCATCCCACAAATCTCCATCAACTGCAAGATGCTATCCTATCAATATGGGCCAACATTTCTAAAGAATGCTTTCAACACCTTGTTGGATCAATGCCACGTAGAATTAAGGCAGTTCTGAAGGCGAAAGGGGGTCAAACACAGTATTAGTATGGTGTTCCTAATAATCTTTTAGGTGAGTGTATATTATATTGCATTTGTCAAAATATAAATATTACATACTGCACCTTTAATTAATTTTGAGAGCAGTATTTATTTGCACAACTACGAGGATCTCAGTTAAATACAATTGATATGCAACAGCTTAATCAATTTAATTAATAGTCATCCATAAAACTGTGGCTTTGAATTAGAATCTGTGAATAGTTTTTGAGCATTTGAGCTGAATCAGACTTTCAGGTGCCATCAATCAGTGAAATGTTTTTTGAAGTGATTCGTATGAGAGTTCATGTGAAAGATCCTCAGCAAAAGACATCAATGCGACTACCATATTTATATAGTTAAGTCAGTAGCTTCACTTGGAGTGAGTTACTCTGATCTGCACAGGGGTTTGCTGTCATCTTGCACTTTAATACTGACATCTGGTGGTGTGGATTCAGTGTGGATTACTGGTGCAACTGATGTACACACACTATGGTATTAAGCTATGGTTAGTAAGTCATGATTCATTTATTCCACAAGCGTGTCCTATAGGGTTGTCCCATGTGATCTCAACATGGCGTCCTCCATGAGGTGACCTGCTCCATGTACAATAATTATTTTGTATGTGTAAAATTATGTTAAAGAAAAAACAATAACAGTTTTCACCTTAAATCTTAAGATAGCGTGTGTCTGAAGGCCTGTGAGCGAGAGAGCGTGTGAAGAAGCGATCAGGAGAACATTTGATTATATCCAGACGTGACACTGTGACGTGGAGCCCTGGCGCCCGGATCCAGACCCTCTATATGGAAACTGTTAAAGGATGATTATGTCATCAGAACATTTTTCCCTTTGCATGATCTAGAGCAAGTGACTAATGCTGCTTTAAAAATAAACAACACTTCCCGTCCCGCTTTACTCCATCGCCCCTCCTCTAGACTTACACAAGCGTCATGCAGTGAACTACTTCTGTTCCATAGAGGCCAAGATCATTATTATAAATCAATAAAAGCATTTGAAATGTCATTAATAATAATTACAAAAACAAAAACTTTTTTTTTTTTTTAAGTAAAGTGTACTGCAATAAATCCCTCTCAATAACACCAGGATCATGCATTAATGGAGTAAATAACATCTAACAGTGGCCTGTCAATCATGTTTTGCTCCCAGCACTCCGAGACTCTGGCCGGGTCCCGAATCATTCACCGCAGCACTTTAACGCTTCTCAAGTGCATCTATTTCTGCAGTCACAGCAGAGAGTGATCGTCCTTTGTTCCATTCATAATATATGAGCAGGTAATGCAATGCTATCTGAGTCTCGTGTCCTTTAATGGCCCCCTGCACAACAACCACTGTTTATGAATAAGTAATAGAGCGGCAGTGTCCACACTGGAGCCCAGCGGTCAGCATGCGTGGTCAGAGATACTGTCCTTTTTAACTGGACTGTCCTGAATCTAGCTAACTGAAAAGAACACTGCATGAAGTTTTGATAAATCATGCAATGGAACATGATTAACTGATCTAGTGTTGAAATGTCTGTTGCTTTGCTTATTGTGCTTATACTGACAGTCCATCCATCCATCCACCCATCGTCCGTCCATCTATCCATCCATCCATCCATCCAACCATCCAACCATCCATCGTCCATCCATCCATCCACCCATCGTCCGTCCATCTATCCATCCATCGTCCATCCATCCATCCAACCATCCATCGTCCATCCATCCATCCACCCATCGTCCGTCCATCCATCCATCCATCCATCCATCCATCGTCCATCCATCCATCCACCCATCGTCCGTCCATCTATCCATCCATCGTCCATCCATCCATCCAACCATCCATCGTCCATCCATCCATCCACCCATCGTCCGTCCATCCATCCATCCATCCATCCATCGTCCATCCATCCATCCACCCATCGTCCGTCCGTCCATCCATCCATCCATCCATCCATCGTCCATCTATCTAATTTACAGAATTAACATTGCAATGGTTTATGATTATTTCTTTCTGTTGTTTATATTTGTTTGTATTTATATGCTCTTAAAAATGTAATGATACAATTTTTTTCATGGGTTTTCATGTTTTAAGACTGAATGTTTGCGTCTGTGACAAAGGAAACACAGTAAAATCAATATTTATGTGTAATGCATTTTCAATGTGTGGTCACTTTAATGTGACCTTCATTAAGGTGAGTCTCTCATGTATGAGAGAGATGTGTGTGTGTGTGTTCATGTGTGTGTTTGTGTGTTTATGAATGACAGAGAGGCACAGGTCGGGTGTAGAGCGGAGCTGAGGCCTGCATCTGAATGAGCTCTGCTGGCTCAGATGTTTCTCTATCGATCTGATCCGCGCCGGCTCCCTGGAACGACCTTGTCTGCCCTGTAGGTGTTATATTCAGCCCTGCAGCTCAAACACGGCCTGTGCGCAGCGATCTGGCACCAGAGCGAGGTGTCATCATACCTCAGGAGGAAATCTTCACAGCAGTTTCTCCTCTCAGTCAAATCCTGAAGGAACGAGGGAGGTCAGACAGAGGTGTGTGTGTGTGTGTGTGTGTGTGTGATGCCTCTGTTCTATTAAGATTCACATCAAAATGGGCGTTTTATATCTTTTAGTCCATGTCTGTACAAAAGCTTTGAGGTGATCTATATGCTCAATTTTGTCAAAAAGACCAAACAATATTACTGACTCAAGATTTCAAAAGTGTCTCCAAAAGCTCAAACCCACACTTCAGATTATTTCTTTTTATTTTCAAGTCTCCCATGTTCTGTAGTCTATACTCCTGCAGTGCATCCACAACCAACAGTGAGAGGAATGGAGCAAACCTGCAGTAAGAAAGAACTCTGAGAGAGCAGAACACGCGTTTCTCTTGATGATAAACGCCGCCCTCTGGTGGAGCTGATCAAATGTTGTACAGGAAACAGCATCTGGCCTAATCTTTACCATGAACTTCTTTAACAAAGGCTATTTTACAATGTATAGCAATTGGTAAAAAAATACTCAGGAAAGCACAGAAAAAGGCATTGAATTCTGTAACTTGTTTTTCAGACGCTTATGCTATAAATTCTGTAACTATTAAAATGAATTAAACTTTTAAAATAGTATTTCTGTAAAAGGCAATATCACATTTTTAAAAAAATATGCTTGTCACACTTAAACGGTACATTATAGCAATTGTGAGAAAATGCAACATTCATTTATACATTCTATAAAAGTTTTAATAATTGACATTTCGTACTATAATATCTAAACAGCATTAGAAACAAAAAGAGCATAAGGCCCTTTTTATTATATCAAAAATATAATTATATATATAAATAATACATATATTGTCACATAATTCTTATTAATATTTATATATTTTTAAACTGTCATTAATGTAAAATACGAACTAAACAATTGTATTAAAAAAAATATTTTGACAATTTAATTGATAATAATTGAAGAATAACCAGTGACAGACAAAGCAGAATCCCAGTAAAAGAGATTCATTTGAAAGGTAAAATTATTATACTTATATACAGGTATATGAATATTTACTTATTTATTTGCTCATATTTTAATTGAAGATATGTCATAATAGCAACAATGCAAATTGAATGATTTCACTCAACTAACCTATAGGTTTTAATGAAAGCGAAGATGTCTGAAATGTACATCTAATTCATGGAAATACTGAATAATAACCACATTAATTACAATTATTATTACATTTAGAAATAATAACACTAGTAACAACATGCCGCTTGGCCTCTTCTGTGGCTCATCTTACCCCAATAGTCTAATTTTATCTTTTTACTTCAAAATAAAAACTGTAACTTTTACTCCACAAATCTAAAAACATGAATGTGTCCACAGACCCTCATTAACAAATAGACACAAAAATCTGATATTCAACATAACACATAGATCTCTATTTTACAGAGACACAAAATTAGACCAATCAACCTCAAAACAGTTTCAACTGACTAGAAATATTGATATTTAGATGAAAAAAAAAACAATATTAGCACAGGCATTCATCAAAAGGGGGGTTGATCATCTTACCCCAACCTAATTGTTTAAAGCCTTAATATGTAATTTTTCGTTGCTTGCGGTCTCTTATTCAAAACAAAGGCGTGTCTTGAGCTTTTATTCTGTCAAACGAGCTTGTGTGTGTGTGTGGGGGGGAACGCAGCGCTGTTTATCATATTACACACATTTGAGTGTGTTAAAGTTGTTATAATGCGTTCACTCGGCGCTACACTTGTTCACACTGCAGTGAGCGAGATCATATCAGGCATGGTAAAACATGGTACTCGCGGTAAATCAAGAACACCAGATCTAAACAATAAGACTAACTGTGTTGAGCTGGAGAACAATCATTAGTTTCTGTCCATGAATGATCCAAACAGTTGCTCACCTGTCTAATAAAACACATCATATATTAAAGCGGCTTTAGTGTTTCCATGGTCATTACAAAATAAAACGGAAATTGAGGGTAACGTGGGTATGATGTCATTGATACGCTCCGTGTCCTGGTTAAAATTAATGATTTCTTTGGATTTAATCATTCTTGAAAACATTTGGGATAATGTACACAAGTCAACAAAATATATAACATTGTTCTAGTGGTTTTGGGATATTTCAATCCAAAAATCTTACATATTGTGTCTTTAACCAGATAGATTCTATGTGACATTTTAAAGAATAGCTACTATCTGCATTTATTGCAGTATAGTAGGCCTATAGAATATTTGGTATCGCCCAGACCATTTTACAGTTCATATTTCCAAAAAAAAAAAGACAAAAACACTGCTGAGGTGCGTCTTCCGAGGAACGCACAACGTCACGTCTGCGTGTAGTCCTCAACCTTAAGGGAAAACTACATATCCCAGCATGCCTCGGTGAGCCGACCACATCCCGGGAGAGAGGGGGTCGGCAATCGAACCTGTGTTTACTTCCGGATTTCCTGTATATGGCAGAGCTTGAAAACAGCCACTCCAGTTGCCCTACAAGCTCAGCAAGAGCCCCGTGCCCCGATCCGAGACCGTCTCCGGTGAAGCACGGCGCTTCGGTGACCGGAGAGCCGCCCTACACCGGCACAGACGCGGAGAGATTAGCGCGGCTTTACACGACCATTGAAGGCAGAAAGTATCCTTCTGCCACCCTTCGCCAAACGTCAAAGTCAATGCGGTCCTTGATCGGCGCGCCGGAGCTCATCCGCCTCTCATGCGCGTGTCATTAACGCACTTTCGTTCGGAAAACACCGGAGCCGGAGATTAAACCCCGCCGAGAGCAGATCCACACTGTTAGCTCGGGCTACCCGGAGAAACGAGCGAGGTCCCGGCAGCTCTAGCTGGATTTATCCCTTCCAATCATCATGGAGTGGTTAATGGGGTGAGTGTGTTTTCAGATCATTGTCCTAATTGACCCGATGATGTTCCTGAATCCCAGATCAAGAGAGATTCTAGGAATGTTCATTTTGAATGTTCTCTGAACGTTCGAAACGTCCGGTTCGAATTCGAACGTTGAAACATTCATTGTATCATTCTTCAAAGGTTGTGTGGAATGTTACTTTTGAATGTTCTGTGAGCGTTCTAAATCAACGCGCGTGAGAAAATAAGGGTTTCAGATAAAATAATGATTTTTTTGTGTGCTAAATGATTAAAGAGCAGATCACTTTGAACAAATATTCTATTAATGTTACTGGAAGAGCGTTTGTTCATAACTTTGAGAGAGCCGTGGTCAAATGTTTGTGCAAATTGTCGCCCAAAGCGCCATGCTGCAGGTTTGTCAGGTGCAGACGCTGTGATGTGCTTTTACATTCAACCCATGCAGCGTTTACAGTAACTGTGACGCAATCCTGTCACTGTACAAGCGCATTTGATCTGATCGCGTGCCTGATTCTGTCATGTGGCGCGCCTGCCATCATCATCATCATCATCCCAAAAATGTGCCATCCTAAAATTTAAAAGGCATCGATCTTTTATAATCACCCAATTTAAACACTGAAAAATTAATATTATAAATCTAAAAGTCTCTTTTATGTTGTTATTATATTATGTTATTAATGCTGTCAAATCGATTAATCGTGATTAATCGCATCCAAAATAAAAGTTAGTGTTTGCATATGTGTGCGTGTACTGTGTATAATTATGTATATTTAAATACACGCATACATGCATGTATATATTTAAGAAAAATATATTTATATTTAAATATTTTATATATATAAAATACTCACTCATTCGTGTATATATTTAAGAAATATTTGCATGCATATTACTACTAATAATACATTTTTGATATCTTTACGGTAGGACATTTACTAAATATCTTAATGGAACATGATCTAATGATTTTTGGCATAAAAGAAAATTGGATAATTTTGACCCATGCAATGCATTGTTGTCTATTGCCACAGACACACCCGTGAGATCACGACTGCTGTTGAGCTCCAGGGGCACGTTGTGCAAACACAAACTTTATTTTGTATGCGATTTAATCGCGACGAATCGATTTGAAAGCACAATCTTTTTTTATAATAATCAAACTTTGTATTTATTTATTTATCTAACTTTATATTTAATATAACTTTGTTTAATTGATTAAAATAAAAAAAAATATTAGTAATGAATCTAATCATTCTTTTAAACATTTGTTTTTTTACAGTTTTTCCTCTAACCAGTTTCTGTTACATACACAGACTGAGACATTATAAAGTATCTTTATATTGTTTATACTTATTTTTAATTACTAGTAAACAATTCAATACTGAATAGAACCCTTTTTGATTTCACTTGTCATTTATATACTAGTACTAGTTAATATTTCTTGGTTATTAGTAAGTATTTCAATAGTTTATTAGATACTAGAACGAAGTATCCATCCCAATTATTACATAACATCTGTTACAGTCGCTTTTGGATTTTATATTAAGCCCCTTTAACTCTTGTGGAACATTTAAATGAATAATTTGATACAGTTGTGTGTGTTTTTGCTGTACTTGAATAAAAAAAAAAAAATACCTGCATGTGATTGTCTCAATAACCGCACATGATAGTTAAATACGCCTCATATAAAGTACTGCTTTTATAGTGATTGAGTGGCTACTTTGTAGTGAATGATAAAAAGCTACTTCTGTCTAAGCAATTGCTACTTTGAAAACTGGAATAGTTGCTACTAGTAACTGTTTTTGGCATTATAGAATAAGTGCCAGTACTTAGTAATACACTCACCTAAAGGATTATTAGGAACACCATACTAATACTGTGTTTGACCCCCTTTCGCCTTCAGAACTGCCTTAATTCTACGTGGCATTGATTCAACAAGGTGCTGAAAGCATTCTTTAGAAATGTTGGCCCATATTGATAGGATAGCATCTTGCAGTTGATGGAGATTTGTGGGATGCACATCCAGGGCATGAAGCTCCCGTTCCACCACATCCCAAAGATGCTCTATTGGGTTGAGATCTGGTGACTGTGGGGGCCATTTTAGTACAGTGAACTCATTGTCATGTTCAAGAAACCAATTTGAAATGATTGGAGCTTTGTGACATGGTGCATTATCCTGCTGGAAGTAGCCATCAGAGGATGGGTACATGGTGGTCATAAAGGGATGGACATGGTCAGAAACAATGCTCAGGTAGGCCATGGCATTTAAACAATGCCCAATTGGCACTAAGGGGCCTAAAGTGTGCCAAGAAAACATCCCCCACACCATTACAGCACCACCACCAGCCTGCACAGTGGTAACAAGGCATGATGGATCCATGTTCTCATTCTGTTTACGCCAAATTCTGACTCTACCATCTGAATGTCTCAGCAGAAATCCAGACTCATCAGACCAGGCAACATTTTTCAACAGTCTTCAACTGTCCAATTTTGGTGAGCTCGTGCAAATTGTAGCCTCTTTTTCCTATTTGTAGTGGAGATGAGTGGTACCCGGTGGGGTCTTCTGCTGTTGTAGCCCATCCGCCTCAAGGTTGTGCGTGTTGTGGCTTCACAAATGCTTTGCTGCATACCTCGCTTGTAACGAGTGGTTATTTCAGTCAAAGTTGCTCTTCTATCAGCTTGAATCAGTCGGCCCATTCTCCTCTGACCTCTAGCATCAACAAGGCATTTTCGCCCACAGGACTGCCGCATACTGGATGTTTTTCCCTTTTCACACCATTCTTTGTAAACTCTAGAAATGGTTGTGCGTGAAAATCCCAGTAACTGAGCAGATTGTGAAATACTCAGACCGGCCCGTCTGGCACCAACAACCATGCCACGCTCAAAATTGCTTAAATCACCTTTCTTTCCCATTCTGACATTCAGTTTGGAGTTCAGGAGATTGTCTTGACCAGGACCACACCCCTAAATGCATTGAAGCAACTGCCATGTGATTGGTTGATTAGATAATTGCATTAATGAGAAATTGAGCAGGTGTTCCTAATAATCCTTTAGGTGAGTGTAGATGTGAACAAGATTATTGATATCTTGCAGCTCTAGTTATATCTATCCCTGAAGTGCTTAATGTGGGGAGTGTGCATGAAGATGATCTTTCAGAGTTGTGCAAATCAGCTTGACAAATTTGTATTTTGTGACCGATCTAAACTCTCGCTGTTCCTGACATTATTAAACCTGATGCAAGTCAAATTTGCGTACCGGCATGCGTCATACAAGTTGTTGCCAAAAAAAATAGCATGGACTGACTGTGCTATTAATAAAAGCGGTTGAGATCTGATGTCTGCTTCTTGGATCGAGTGGACTCGACATGCCTTTAAAACATATTCACACTGTATACAATCAACAGTAACTATGACACAATAATGGCACTCCTTTATTATCATGCATGAACTGATCACATGTCTGATTCTGCTACATGACACGCGTGTGTTCTTCATCTTCATCCTCATGTCTGCTAGAAAAGACAATCAGTCGAATATGGATGTTCCCCATTGATGATAGTATGAGAGTGTTGCATTAATGCTTGTTTGTTATGGAATTAAATTGCGGATCAAAAAAAGAATAAGCATGTAAAATGTATATTGCACAAACTGAAAAGAATAATGCAAAATGATCAGAATAGCAAACAACGTGGTCACGGATAAAAATATAATAAGCGTGAATCAACTTTAAACACAATTATATCGCACAAGTCTTAAACTTATGTTTGTGTGTTCGTAAAAATAGCTTTTATTACTCTGTGCTCTCTTGCATCTTCTCATGTTTAATTCTTTCCACGTTCTGCGCTTGCTTCTCCAAATGTTGCAGTTCGAGTGTCATGTAAATTAGGGTGGGCGGTATATCGAGTTTGTACGATATTTTTTTTACAAACGATATGGAATGAGGCAATACCGTTTATATCGATATACAGTAGCCTAGTTTTATGCGAGCACATTTGAAAAATAGCGGAGGATGTGCAATTGTGCATAATCCAATTTGTCCTAAACATGACGCATGCTTTATATGAAGGGCTTCGAAATAACTGGTATGATATAGTTAATGCGTAGTTTAATACTGGCGCTGTGATGGGGCGCTTTCCTCAGTGCATAACTACATTTCACAGGTATATTCTCCATCTGTAAATGTTAGAAAGTCATTCAAATGTGTCCATTCTCCATCTCCGCTAAAATTCATTCTTCCTGCGAGTGCCGCCACGCGCATGTGCGATAGAATAAGAGCGTAATAATTCTGACTGAAATACACATATGGCTAAAATATTTGTTGTTGTACATGTGCCATATGTGGAATTTTAAACCTACAAGTGCACTTTTATGAAAGTGACCATTATAATGGGGTAATAAAATGTAGGCTACTATAATTAGTAGCTTTTGTTTTTATTTTTAGTTTAGTGAATTAAAAAAAATGAATGTTTTTAGATTGATAGAATAGAATACAATGGAATGTTACAATGTTAGAATGATTTTAAGCCCCTTTTTGCACATAATATATTGCATATCTTACATTTATTACATTCACTATATTATTTTTCATAGCCTTCAATATTACATTGTATAACATTGTTTGTAGGGCAATATTGGATATAGAATGTGGATGTGAATAAAAAAAATAAAAAAAAAATATTTTTTTTAATCCAAATCGAAAAACGTAGAAAATACAGAGATATATACCGTATATCACCATTTAACCAAAAAATACAGAGATATGATTTATTTATTTTTTGTCCATATCACCCAGCCCTAGTGGTTTTAAGCGTCGTCATTGGTCCACTAGTTCTGGATTGACAGCTCCTCCTCTAGCCAATCAGTTGAAGAGGGGAGTTGATGTCAACTTTAACATAACATAAACATACGTTTAAGATTTGTGCTTCATGCTTATTTAAAAAAACAAAATTTTATTCACGCTTATTATATTTTGATCCATGACCACGTTTGTTATTCTTATCATTTTGCATATTTTTTTTCCAGTTTGTGCAATACATTTTTTACGTGTTTTAAAATTTTTGATTATTATTTTTTTATCTGTGACCGCAGTACTTTCGGCAGGAATTGAATCCCATAGTTTTTGACCTTTAATCCCTTCCTGCGAGGATCCTAACCTTCACCTGCAGCGAGACATCTGTGGAGGTGTCAAATGGCCATGGCGTGTTTTCCTTTCTGTGCTGACCTTACAACACAGAAAAAAGAGCTTGCCGTCGATTTGAGCAATTTTTCCAGTCTCTGATGGACTGAGTCTTACAACTCCATTGACCACCATTGAATTATATCATTGAAATGATGCTACGGTCCAAAGGAAGGTTTCGTGGTTTGGCTTTGTGATTCTAGCACTTGAATGCTTTCAGATTGCTTGAATGTTTAAATGGACAAGACTGCACAACAATACCATAGAGTTTAATATGACGCACGGCTTCAACAACAAAAGATATGGGAAGAATATAGTTCCTATTGAGTCATAAAGTTATGGTGGCACATATCAAAGTGTTTGTCTCTTTTGACTTTGATTATTTTGCTATTTGCGACAAGGAAGCAGTTTGTGATATCAAAGTTATGATAGCTGGTTGCATGAATTGTTTTTGGGAGTGATGTTCTCATTCTAGAGGTCAGGGGTCAGTTCACCTCCAACCCTCCAATCAGCTGATCTTCTGCATGCTCGGCCCAGACCGGTGACCGGCTGGTCTGTCTCCGATCCTGAGCCGGTCCGTTTTGGTGCCAGTGACACAGGCAATAACGGCTGCATGTTCTCTCTCTGTTCTCTCTGACGGTGAAGTGACACACACCCGCCTCCTCTCACTCACTCATCTCATTCGCTCCAGTTAAATAGTGCGTGTATTGCACATAATTGTACTAATTCCCGCAGGTTTCGCACTCACACCAAAAGCGCGTGCACCACTGATCTATATAAAGCCGCCTCTCAAACAGCTTGTGAGTACCAAATTGAGTGGCTTACTGCGCTTAAATGGTCAAATACACACAAAATGATATCATAATGCCCGTCATGGCGAGTGTTCAGTTAAACAGTCAATAGTTGAGAAAGATGACGTGTGTTGTGTAACAGTATATTGGATCCGTGCATTGGCTCTTAAAGTGACAGCAGCCTAATAAACCTGCTGCTGTCCGTCATGTTAATCAAAGAACAAGAGAAAATCACTCTCTGCTTTTGACTTATGTAACTTTAATTGTAAGCATTCATCTGTATTTAATTTTTGCTATGAAGACTATCCAGTGTTATTTTACATTTGATTACTATGATTTCTGTAGTGTTTTTTTACCAGAATACTAACCTGAAAAAACTTAAAATCTCTTTATTCTATTGCATTTATTTGTGCTGTTGTTTGCAATTAGTTTATTTGTTCTTATTTTACTGACAAAAATCTCTACAGTGCAAGATGAGTCATCAGTATTTCCAGTCAGTTTTCCTGTAAGTAAGAGGCTTTAAATGCATCTGTTAACAGTTAATTGTGGAGTATACTAGCATATAGACGACCTCCAAGCCAAGAGGAATTGACTAAAACAAGCATTTAGGTTTGATCGTAGGTTTTTGCAATGTGGGCGGCAGTACCGATAAGCTGAGGTGATATTATGTTTCAAAATCGCCTCAAGAGCTCCCTGTCTCGTAGTGCAGAGCACATTGTATTAGGAAGCGCAGTACTTTCGAGCGTATCTGGTATGCGACCCGATGGCAGGTTTACATTCCTGCGTCAGCCCACATCGTCATTTGAAGGGTGACCGATAATGTCTATTACGTGTCTTGTGGCTTTTCATTCGCTGTCTCCAGACGGCGACGAGAGATGCATCCAACTGTGAATACCTTCAAAGGGTGTTTTCCTCTTAAGTTCTGTGTTTATAGTGGTCAGCCGTCAAATGGTGACAGTGAAGCGTTACTAATCCTATTTTTATGGAGCAAATTAACTCATTAATATATTTCCACTAACTATCCTTTCTCAACACTGCAGAAGTTGCTGTTTTTGTTCTCTAAAACCTTGCAAATAGCATTATGGCAACAGCTTTCCCAGCTGTAATACAGAAATAACTCCAAAGTTCATGTTTCCTGGTTTAGCAGGCATATTCAGGATCATAATGTGAGCTTGCCGTGCCCCGATACATCTCCTCCTCGCTGCTGCTGGAGGTGGAGGTGCAGAACAATCGCCTGTTTCAGAGTTCCTGGCACAGGATATTGACAGTCTATCAGTTGTTGGCGTCTCTAATGTAAGGGTGTGACTCCTCTGAACACAGGTTTGGGCAGTTCAGCACTCCTCAGGAAGAATGTGTGTAGGATGAATAGCAAATGTTAAGTAATCCCGATGCTTGACTGAGACCTGCGGCATTGTTTGTGTCTGTGATTCTCAACTGGTTTAGTTTCAGGATTGAGTAGTGGTGACCCAACACAGTAATAAAATTGTTCAGCATACAAAATTGTCCTTAAAATCAAACAGGGCTCAACATTAAAGGCACAATATGTAAGATTTTTGGATTGAAATACTGAACAATGTTATACATTTTGTTGACTTGTGTACATTATCCCAAATGTTTTCAAGAATGTTTAAATCCAGAGAAATCATTAATTTTAACCAGGACACGGAGCGTATCACTGACATCATACCCACGTTACCCTCGATTTCTGGTTTTATTTTGTAGTAACCATGGAAACACCAAAGCCGCTTTAATATACACTCACCTAAAGGATTATTAGGAACACCTGTTCAATTTCTCATTAATGCAATTATCTAATCAACCAATCACATGGCAGTTGCTTCAATGCATTTAGGGGTGTGGTCCTGGTCAAGACAATCTCCTGAACTCCAAACTGAATGTCAGAATGGGAAAGAAAGGTGATTTAAGCAATTTTGAGCGTGGCATGGATGTTGGTGCCAGACGGGCCGGTCTGAGTATTTCACAATCTGCTCAGTTACTGGGATTTTCACGCACAACCATTTCTAGAGTTTACAAAGAATGGTGTGAAAAGGGAAAAACATCCAGTATGCGGCAGTCCTGTGGGCGAAAATGCCTTGTTGATGCTAGAGGTCAGAGGAGAATGGGCCGACTGATTCAAGCTGATAGAAGAGCAACTTTGACTGAAATAACCACTCGTTACAACCGAGGTATGCAGCAAAGCATTTGTGAAGCCACAACACGCACAACCTTGAGGCGGATGGGCTACAACAGCAGAAGACCCCACCGGGTACCACTCATCTCCATTACAAATAGGAAAAAGAGGCTACAATTTGCACGAGCTCACCAAAATTGGACAGTTGAAGACTGGAAAAATGTTGCCTGGTCTGATGAGTCTCGATTTCTGTTGAGACATTCAGATGGTAGAGTCAGAATTTGGCGTAAACAGAATGAGAACATGGATCCATCATGCCTTGTTACCACTGTGCAGGCTGGTGGTGGTGGTGTAATGGTGTGGGGGATGTTTTTTTGGCACACTTTAGGCCCCTTAGTGCCAATTGGGCATCGCTTAAATGCCACGGCCTACCTGAGCATTGTTTCTGACCATGTCCATCCCTTTATGACCACCATGTACCCATCCTCTGATGGCTACTTCCAGCAGGATAATGCACCATGTCACAAAGCTCGAATCATTTCAAATTGGTTTCTTGAACATAACAATGAGTTCACTGTACTAAAATGGCCCCCACAGTCACCAGATCTCAACCCAATAGAGCATCTTTGGGATGTGGTGGAACGGGAGCTTTGTGCCCTGGATGTGCATCCCACAAATCTCCATCAACTGCAAGATGCTATCCTATCAATATGGGCCAACATTTCTAAAGAATGCTTTCAGCACCTTGTTGAATCAATGCCACGTAGAATTAAGGCAGTTCTGAAGGCGAAAGGGAGTCAAACACAGTATTAGTATGGTGTTCCTAATAATCCTTTAGGTGAGTGTATGATGCGTTTTATTAGACAGGTGAGCAACTGTTTGGATCATTCATGGACAGAAACTAATGATTGTTCTCCAGCTCAACACAGTTAGTCTTATTGTTTAGATCTGGTGTTCTTGATTTACCGCGAGTACCATGTTTTACCATGCCTGATATGATCTCGCTCACTGCAGTGTGAACAAGTGTAGCGCAGAGTGAACGCATTATAACATAACTTTAACACACTCAAATGTGTGTAATATGATAAACAGCGCTGCGTTCCCCCACACACACACACAAGCTCGTCTGACAGAATAAAAGCTCCGCCAAATCAAGTCATCAAGACACGCCTTTGTTTTGAATAAGAGACCGCTAGCAACGAAAAATTACATATTGAGGCTTTAAGAATTTTTACTCTAAAAAATAAGGTTGTAACGTGACCAACATTTTAGGTAGCAGTGATACCACAGCAAAAACTACTAATGTAAAGTTAAAAAATTTTAAAAGGATAGTTTACCCTAAAATTAAATCATAATTTATTCACATTGATGTGTTGTTCTAATGCAGTAGGCCTATTCTGTCCATTCTTTTTCCAACCAAAAAGGATAATGTTTTTTTAAAAAAAGTGCTGCTCGCGCTTGTCCAAATAATGTCAGTGAAAAGCGCCCAGCATCAAGCTTTTTAAAAAAGTAGCAAAAGTATGAAAGCAAGCAAGCAAAGCGTCGGTCCATAAAGACATGGATGAGTGAGTTTGGTGTGGGGGAACTTGACTGGCCTGCACAGAGTCCTGACCTCATCCCGATAGAACACCTTTGGGATGAATTAGAGCGGAGACTGCGAGCCAGGCCTTCTCGTCCAACATCAGTGCCTGACCTCACAAATGCGCTTCTAGAAGAATGGTCAAAAATTCCCATAAACACACTCCTAAACCTTGTGAAAAGCCTTCCCAGAAGAGTTGAAGCTGTTATAGCTGCAAAGGGTGGGCCAACTCCATATTAAACCCTACGGATTAAGAATGGGATGGCATTAAAGTTCATGTGCATGTAAAGGAGGCGTCCCAAAACTTTTGGCAATATAGTCTGTATGTATGAAGAAGATATGCTTCCAGTTGACCCTGATAGAAACTAGGCTTGATATTCTGCAGTTTGGGAGCGTTCAATTCCCAGCACAGCACCTGAACGCCAGCGGTAGAGCTCTTCTCCTGTCCCACACCTCTTAGGGCTTGTATAATTGGGCTTGTGGAGGTAGTATTAGTTGAGAGAGAGAGCGACTGAAGGAATACCCTTGCCGCATATGTGTGTTTTCATGTGGATCAGATGTGTTGTCTGTTCTGCTCCGATGCTAGTCTGTGTAAATGTGAGGGGTATTAGTTGACAGTTTCTTCCACTAGCTGGAAAAAACAAAGAGCTGTGGTTTGCCAAAAGAAGGAAAAAGAGGCTGTGGTGCAGGGAGCCGGACATGACAGACCTTAAGAGTCTGTGCGTCTTTAAACATACCTGCCGTGAATGTATCTTTACCTTTTGCAGTAGTAGATGGTGATGCACCAAAACAAATTTTTACCAAATGCACAAAAAACTGAAATTTAGCCTAAGTCTGAGACTGATGCTGTTCAGGGTGTCGTGTTCTCGGGGTATAAATTAAACCAAAGTTCTTCGGCAACGAGCCGCCTCATGATATTAAAGCTGAACTAGTTTTGCATATTGGTACATTAGCATCTACACTGATCACATGTTTATTTGTTGTAGCTCATCCATGTACAAAGATCAATTCAATTAATTTATTAATTTATTCAGTTCGTTCAAATATTTCCGGTTGCTAAAATCACCATTTGAGACTGACATACATTATTGAAGCCCTTAATTTTTATAAATGAAGTAAACTTTACTCCATTTTTCATGTAGTTTTTTAAGTGAACAGTAAGTACTCTGCAATTGCCTAAAATGTCTGTGACCAAGTTGGAGGTTTGAAGCATGTTTCCCTGAGCTGATCGGAGCTGATCTGGGCTCTGCTAATAGAGAACGGTTATGTGATCAAACTGGGTTTATGGTCGAACTGATAAAGTAGTAGGTAGTAGGTTACATCAGCACTCACTTAAGTAATGGCTTTGTGGAGTGTTTATAGTTGCTCTGTATCGAATGAATTGAAAGTGAAAGTAAACTTGTAAAACTGCCTTTCCTTGTGTAAATCCTCCTCAATGTGTTTGATGTACACGTTGACAGCATGAAGAAACATAACGTGCTGTACACGGCTTCACTTCCAATTTCTGCTGTAGAAAATGTATGTAACCATGTACTTCCTTGTCTCTAAAATAGAAGAAAAAACAGCCTTGTCTGAGGTTGTGGTGAAGGCAAACATAATATTCACAGACACTAGTCTATATCGCAATTTGATTGAAGTGACCTGCTTTTTATGTAGTCATCAAAAAAATGTACAAATTTTGTGAAATTCTGTGTTATACAGTAAAATCAATTTTTAAGACTGGAATCCGTCCACGTTTTCTGCATCATGGAAATCATAGGGCCCTAGGGATGTGCCGATATGAACATTTTGGCCAATTCCGATAATTCTTTATATTTGAAAGCCGATAACCGATATATTGGCCGATAAATCTAAATCCAAATTTTTATATAATATATAATCAAGTCTCACCATTAAAAGCCGTGTCCTAAAAACGCAAATGTTCTCATTATAATTGTATGTAGCCGATATGACAGACTTGAGCTGCACATGTTGCACTGAACTGTATTTTCCTTTCTGAAGTGATTTCAGTCATATTTCAAGCAATTCAAAACCATCATGGTGAATAGTGTGCATCTGAAGTGTCTGAAATAATGCATTATCTGTCGGCTTTAATATATCTGCCAAATTTTCTTATTGCGCAGAGCACGATAACATTTCAAAATGAACCTATATGGGCCGATACCACTACGGTGGCATCCCCAGTGTTATTGTAGTTTATTATGGAGTCATGCCGCTCACATACGGAGACGTGCCGTCTCATCTCTCTCATGTGAGCTGGTGGCGTCCAGGCCTGTGCGTCACCCATCCCTCCTCTCTCTGTTCTTGCATCTCTTGCTTCCCAGGTCTAAGTGACGTCACAGATGTAGCCTGTGGCCGTTGGTCGGGAACATGTGTCCCCTCTGCCAGGGCATGGATGAGGAGGAGATGAGCACGGCTCCGGCCTCCCTGCAGGCCCGGTGCTTTTTATAGATCCCAGCCAGTTAAGCAGAGACTGAGAGAGTTTAAAGAAGGATGTCGGAGACGTTCACATTATTATTCTCAAAATCACATACTGCAGCTTGTTGTTGTCCTTTAGACAGGAAGCTGCTATCTTTAGATCAGGCCTCATGCGTTTCAATTAGGCTGCTGTCACACTTGGTCTGAAGCGGAGTTAGGCCTGCACGCTTAAAATCAAACCGAAATCAGCGTATGGCTTAGTGCAGTTTTGAAAAAGCAAAGGTTGCGATTTAATGAATTAAATGTATGCATTGCATGTTTCAGAGTGAATCTGCTCTCAGAGTGAGTTTGTCACTTTAATGTCCATTGTTTATTATTTATAAACGGTTATTTTATAGCCATATTGGAAATATGGATTTCTTTTAAGTGTGTTTTAAATCAAGAACATACGAAAATTCCTATTTGATTTGCGGGATATAAAGTCCAATTCTGAGGGGGGAAAAATACTGACTTTTTTTCTCGCAATTGTGTCTAATTAGGTAAAAATGTCAAAATGGTCTTTTTTTTTTTTTTTATTCTATGGTGGAGACAAGCTTCCATATCTGGCCCCTCTTGTCTCTTTACACATTGAAGTTTTGGCTCCAAACTGTAATATAATTGTCAACTGTGTGAATACTAGATGGGTAACAACTCCAGTTCAGAAGATGCAGCAGCTTTTTTTTTTGTCCCGTTGGATTTACCAACCTACTCCAGTCTATCTTTAAAAGCAAACTTTACGGTGAGTTCAGAAAACTGCTTTCAAACCAAACATAGGAAATGAAGTGTGGTGACAAACAGGTCCACACCAAACGCGCTGGCGTAGAAGCCTTTATCTTGCCTCCTCTCACGTGTTTTTCAGTTCCTTCTCTTTCTGATGACCTACATTGCATCCTCAAACACAGCATGTGCAAGGGTGTTGCGTTCTTCCTTTTATCTTTTCCTCTTCCTCCATTTGTTACTTTCACTTTTCTCGTCCTTCGTTTGCAAAACGACTGGAACGGCTTACATCACCTTTTTAGGGTTTGCATACTTAAATGCAGTGAAGAAAATGCAAATGAAGCGTGTGAGAGAGAGGGATTCCTATTGAAGATTGTCTTTTCCTTGTATGGAGCAGGAATGGGCTTTAGTTGGATTATTTGCCTTTTTGAACAAACTCATGAATTATTGATTCAATGACTCGCTCATAAAGACTTCAATTTGTTTCATTACTGGATGAATCAGTGTTTTTGAATGAATCTCTTGAATGATTCAATCACTCACTCATAAAGACTTCACTTGTTTCATTACTGGATGAATCAGTGTTTTTGAACGAATCTCTTGAGTGAATGATTCAATGACTCACTCATAAAGACTTCACTTGTTTCATTACTGGATGAATCAGCGTTTTTGAATGAATCTCTTGAGTGAATGATTCAATGACTCGCTCATAAAGACTTCACTTGTTTCATTACTGGATGAATCAGTGTTTTTGAATGAATCTCTTGAGTGAATGATTCAATCACTCACTCATAAAGACTTCACTTGTTTCATTACTGGATGAATCAGTGTTTTTGAATGAATCTCCAGAATGATTCAATGACTCGCTCATAAAGACTTCACTTGTTTCATTACTGGATGAATCAGTGTTTTTGAATGAATCTCTTGAGTGAATGATTCAATGACTCGCTCATAAAGACTTCACTTGTTTCATTACTGGATGAATCAGTGTTTTTGAATGAATCTCTTGAGTGAATGATTCAATGACTCGCTCATAAAGACTTCACTTGTTTCATTACTGGATGAATCAGTGTTTTTGAATGAATCTCTTGAGTGAATGATTCAATGACTCACTCATAAAGACTTCACTTGTTTCATTACTGGATGAATCGGTGTTTTTGAAAGAATCTCCAGAATGATTCAATGACTCGCTCATAAAGACTTCACTTGTTTCATTACTGGATGAATCAGTGTTTTTGAACGAATCTCCAGAATGATTCAATGACTCGCTCATAAAGACTTCACTTGTTTCATTACTGGATGAATCAGTGTTTTTGAACGAATCTCCAGAATGATTCAATGACTCGCTCATAAAGACTTCACTTGTTTCATTACTGGATGAATCAGTGTTTTTGAATGAATCTCTTGAGTGAATGATTCAATGACTCACTCATAAAGACTTCACTTGTTTCATTACTGGATGAATCGGTGTTTTTGAAAGAATCTCCAGAATGATTCAATGACTCGCTCATAAAGACTTCACTTGTTTCATTACTGGATGAATCGGTGTTTTTGAAAGAATCTCCAGAATGATTCAATGACTCGCTCATAAAGACTTCACTTGTTTCATTACTGGATGAATCAGTGTTTTTGAACGAATCTCCAGAATGATTCAATGACTCGCTCATAAAGACTTCACTTGTTTCATTACTGGATGAATCAGTGTTTTTGAATGAATCTCTGGAATGAATGATTCAATGACTCGCTCATAAAGACTTCACTTGTTTCATTACTGGATGAATCAGTGTTTTTGAACAAATCTCTTGAGTGAATGATTCAATGACTCACTCATAAAGACTTCACTTGTTTCATTACTGGATGAATCAGCGTTTTTGAATGAATCTCTTGAGTGAATGATTCAATGACTCACTCATAAAGACTTCACTTGTTTCATTACTGGATGAATCGGTGTTTTTGAAAGAATCTCCAGAATGATTCAATGACTCGCTCATAAAGACTTCACTTGTTTCATTACTGGATGAATCGGTGTTTTTGAAAGAATCTCCAGAATGATTCAATGACTCGCTCATAAAGACTTCACTTGTTTCATTACTGGATGAATCGGTGTTTTTGAAAGAATCTCCAGAATGATTCAATGACTCGCTCATAAAGACTTCACTTGTTTCATTACTGGATGAATCAGTGTTTTTGAACGAATCTCCAGAATGATTCAATGACTCGCTCATAAAGACTTCACTTGTTTCATTACTGGATGAATCAGTGTTTTTGAATGAATCTCTGGAATGAATGATTCAATGACTCGCTCATAAAGACTTCACTTGTTTCATTACTGGATGAATCAGTGTTTTTGAACAAATCTCTTGAGTGAATGATTCAATGACTCACTCATAAAGACTTCACTTGTTTCATTACTGGATGAATCAGCGTTTTTGAATGAATCTCTTGAGTGAATGATTCAATGACTCACTCATAAAGACTTCACTTGTTTCATTACTGGATGAATCAGTGTTTTAATAATAATAATATCTTGAGCGAATGATTCAATGACTGCATTTTAGCGTCAAGCGTCAAGTTACTTTTAAAAAGTGATTTATTTTATTTTTATTGCTACCGTAGACATCAGCGTTTATATCCGAGCTATAAACTTTTATCCCAGTACATCTGGGATTAATTTGAATTACTGTAACACAGAATAATTCATACCTACATGACAACTGCTCTCTCTGGGTCAGCGGCCTCCATCCATTTAACTTTGTCTACCTGTGTACACCAACACTTTCTCACACTTGTGCACAGTGTCAGGACTGTCTACGATGAGATTACCGCTGCCGTGTGTAAAGGCCAGCGAAGGTTGTGCATGTTGTTGACCTGTAGTAGCCTTCTCACAGTCAGAACGGATAAGATTGAACAGAATAATCTCCTGTAAAATCACTTCTGAGCTGTTCAGGGATCAGCATTTTCCCTAGCACTTCTTTCACCAGTCGTGATCTGTTTTGCGTGAGTTTTTGGTCTTGATTCAAACATTTAAATGCGTATGCAAAGTTTGTGTTAGGACAGAAAGCTGGTGTTTGTCATGCCTCATTCAGTTTGTTTTAAGCTTGTATTGCTAATTTTCATAAATCTGGTGTTGCGATTTTAATTTGCTTACTAAAGATAGCAACCTGACAGTGGAAATCTATTATTTATGTCTCAGCAGAGACTTCACTTTTCCATGCAAAGGAAAAAAGGTGTTTTTGAGGTCTAAAATATTAACAATGTGGAACTAATAGCTCATTCAGCAGCTGTTTTCAGAAGCAAGTATATATTTGTCCAAATATTTGAACGTTTTGAGCTTTATGATGCTTGGAAGCTTCACACAAAAATGAAAATTGTCATTTAAATATGAATACTCACACCCAAGTTGTTCCAGATCCATTAGTCTTTTGTTTATCTTAATGTAGAGCTCATCATATATGGTAAACCGCTCAAAGGTTTGTTCTTGTGCGTCAACCAATCACATTTGTGCTTCCGTTGACCATTTTTGATGTGCTCTATGCACGTGCGTTGATCATGTTCATATGTGAATAAAAGGCTAAATGAATCTGTTCGTCATCATATAAAGCGATCGTATCTTTTCTGAAGATTTGGATTAAATCGCTTGATTCTTATGGGTTACTTATGTCTTTGTGAACATTTTGAAGCGTCAAAGTGTAATTGACTTTCAATGGAAGGGACTGAAAATGCACAGGTGGGGATAAACAAAAAAGCTTTTGAATATGCATTTGAATTTAAAACTCACTTGACTTTGTTGTAGATCATTGGGCATCGTGTTGTGGTGTCTTGTACAGTGCGGATCGGGACGCGTTTTTGTGTCCGAGCCCGGCCCGCGTCCGACAGAGCAGTAACGAGTAACTGAACCCGACACGAGACCGACAGGCATTAAGATATTTATGTCCGAGCCCGGCACAGTTAAAATCTATTTTTTTCTACAGCCACATGTAGCCTAATATGAAATATGCACGCACGTGTTGCGCGTTGTCACCGCTACATAAACAAATATCCGCACACAGGAAGACGGATGTTAGGGTAATATTTTAAATTAATTTTAATCACAAAAACAAACCTTTGCATCAAGTTAAACAGGCCCATTGGCGACCTACATAATAAGCTGTTTTAAATTTCAAATGTCCAATGCCTTATCGCGCTGACATGACCGAACCCGAACATCATTTCTAAATATCCGTCATGCTCGGGTCGGGTATCCATCCTCTAGTGTCTTGATCTGTCTGAAACCAGCTTTGTTAGGTTGTACCTTAAAGGATTAGTTCACTTCTAAATGAAAATGTCCTGATAATTTACTCACCCCCATCTCATACAAAATGTTTGTGTCTTTCTTTCTTCAGTCGAAAAGAATGTAAGTTTTTTTGAGGAAAACATTCCAGGACTTTCTCCACATAATGGACTTCCACCTACGTCACGACGGACGTGACCTTTCCAACATGATGCCGTCATACGTTGTGTAAAAGCAGAACACCGAAGTCTAGCATTCGTGGTTAAAAAGAATATTAATTTATTTTATTTTTCTTGAAAATGGCCGATGGTTTGTCTAGATGAGACCCTAATCCTCGTCTGGGATCGTGCAGAGCCTCTGAAGCCCTTCCTCTGAAACTGCATTGATTTGGACCTTCAACCGTTGGTCCTCATTGAAGTCCATTATATGGAGAAAAATCCTGGAATGTTTTGCTCAAACTTAATTTCCTTTCGACTAAAGAAAGAAAATAAATGAACATCTTGTATGAGATGGGAGTAAAATATCAGGACATTTTCATTTTGAAGTGAACTAATCCTTTAATGCAAAAATGCATGCGATCACCTGACTTCTTTTGCTTTCAGACGCATCTGGCTCTTTGGAAGCTGGGCGTTTTTTGATTTCTCAGCAGGTGCTCGTTGCAGCGCTGCAAAATGGCTGTCTTTTGCGTTCATGTAGATTTTAAATGCCTTGTCCTTAGTCACCGTCTAAGTGTCTGTGGTGTTGGCACTGAATAATAGTGTTACATATGCCATACTTGACCTGGCTTGGGTTTGCAGCTCTTCTGAACTTGACTCCACATGTATTGCACATATATGCTCTTCATAAGCATGTTGACCGAAGGCCCCTGGAGTGAGCGCAGCAGCATCATCATCATCTGAGTGTTATGTAAGCGTTAGCCAGCTGTGGATGGAATGCACTTCAGTTAATGCCTGCGTAATCCAGCACTGCCTCTGCTGATGGTCATGTAGAGACGGAGCTCCTCTCTCTTTAGTCTCCAGCTCCCATCATAACCCTCTTCCTGAAGGATTAGTGGATAGATCTGTCCTCAGCACTACAATGCTGGAAATACAGCGACCTCTTGATAATTTGTTTGCTTGCATTGCTTTTAGTGATTTCACATATCATGGAATTTTTGTCAATGTTTTCTTTTAATGTACTGTGATGTTATAATGGAACATTCATAAAAACAATCTACCTTCCCAGTCTGCCCAGACCATATTAAAACTAATCTGCTAAAATGGGTCACTCAGAAACTGTCATTCTGTCACATCACAACCTTGACTGGTATATAAACACTGTGCATGTGGTCATATGTTAATGTCCTAACATACGACCACATGCGCAGTGTTTATATACCAGTGATTTGGTCTGAACAGTGAAGTGCACCAGTAGATGGAGCGGAGCTAATTATAACAGCTCTTTTGCCTATAATCTTAAAGGCACTGTAGCAAAAAAAGCCTGAATGCCTAGTTTGAATGATTGTGAGAAAATGGTCATGTCAATCTAAAGTTTATTTATTTACGCATGCATTTATTAATGCATTTACGCATGCATCTATTGATGCATTTAGTTTACGCATGCATTTACTGATGCATTTATTAATGTGTTTATGCATGCATTTTTTGATGCATTTAATAATGTGTTTACGCATGCATTTGATGCATTGATGCATGCATTTATTTACGTATGCATTGATGCATTTATTGATGTATGCATTTTTGCATGCATGCATGGATTTTACTGGGTTGCTAGGATGTCCTGGGTGGTTTCTAGGTGGTTGCTTTAGTAGCCCACATCAAAACTAATTGACTTCTCTAAGCCCCACCTTAAATGTTACTGACCAATCCTACTTCAGTAACTGAGGTAAAAAGTTCACTATGTTCTCCGATAAGCTTTTGCGCTTCTCTAATGTAAGATCTGTGTGTTTGGATAGTATTAAATGAGATTTTATGCAGGTTCTCCAAAATACTGGTAAACTTTTGGGTCAAAGTTTGTAAAGGATACAAGCTGTATTTTCCTTTTTTAAATCTTTAAACATAAAGTTGATTCTTTAAATGTGTCGCCCTCATTCTCAAATGAACATGTGGAGCATATTTTTACTCCAAGGTCAATTTAATGTTATTAGCTTTTCGTATTGATTCAGGTCATTGTAGTGTCTAAAGATTACCCAGTACACGAGTGTTGTAGAAATGTTCTGTTCACTGATGCGGTCACTTTTAGATTGTTTTAGTTTTTAACCATGTTGCCGCTTAATATAACCATTTATATTAAGAGCTTTGAAATGTCATTCAATATCCATAATGCATAAGAATAATATATTTTGGTGGAAGAAACGAGCACAGGTAGATGTGGAAAACATGCATTGCTACAGAAGTGTTTGTTCTGTGTGATCTGCCCTCACAAACACACACCCTGCTCCTGCCCGGGCTTGCTAAAACACACAGGGTTTCCTCGCCCTGTTCAGGCTCAGCTTGTTTTGCTATTTAGGGTTATATTCACACAGTCTCTTGTGCTTTTGTCTCGGCAACGTTCCCTCAGCCACCTGCCAGAAAGGCGCATCGAGGCGCTGGTTGATTGGCTGTTAACGGGGCATGGGAGGTCATTAGCTTTCACTCTTTCACAACTGCCTCGGTTTGTACAGCTTCAATGGCCTTTTGAGCTGCTGCGTGTTACCGGCTTGCTGCTTCGCTTTAGACAAATTACCATCAGCTGTACAGAAGCAGAGGACGGCGTCATAAATGCCACTGATTAGTCCAATGATAGAACTCACATCCACATACTCACCCAGCACGGGCATTGCGTTTGAATTTTCTTTTATTAAAATGACAGTCAAAGTGAAATTTGACTCAAGTGCCAGGCTCAGACCAGCAGGTGTGTGAGCAGACTTTCAGACACTTGCTAGTGTGCTTGTGTATTACTGCAAGCTGCGCTCTAATTACTGTGTACTGGCTTCCATTTAACATTAATGAAAATAAATAAACATACATTTCATATATAATGTTTGTAAATGTAATTACTAAATATTAAAATAATAATAATAATAATAATAATCATTATTATTATTATTATTATTATTAATATAATATAATAATTATTATATTATAATATACATTATATTTAAGTAAAAGTAAAAAAAATAATAATTCTGATTAATTCAGTAAGTGCTGTATTCTGTCTGTCTTTAAAAAATAAATTGATTACTTTTATAAATGTTTTGTATATAATGTAGAAATATATTATATTATGAATTAAATTTAATTATATTATGTGCTGTCAAAATCGATCGCATCCAAAATAAAAGTTTGTTTACATAATGCGTGTACTGTGTGTGTGTGTGTGTGTGTGTGTGTACACGCATGTATATTTAAAAAAAAAAATTATATATACATGATATATACAGTATTACAAATTATAATTATACACCGTACACGCATATATTATGTAAACACAAACTTTTATCTTGGATTTGATTTAATTGATTTGACAGCATATTATATTAATTATATTATAAATAATTCAGTAAGTGCTTTATTCTGGCTTTCAATAAATGAAATGATTATTTTATAAACGTTTTGTGTAAAGTCTATTATAATATAATTCATTATTGCTGCATTCTGGTTTTTATTTAAAAAAAAACAAAAAAATATATAATATTATATTATATTATATTATATTATATTAACATGTTTTGTATATAATGTGTGTCAATTGTAATGAATTTCTGTTAATATTATTAATAAATTATATTGTATTTTAAGTAACATCATTAAAAATAAGTTAGTTTAATGAAATGAGTACTGTCCAGTTCTCTCTTTTAAATGCTTTTTAATGTAATTTTGTTAACAAAAAAAAAGAAAAGTAAAAGAGAGGGGGAGAGAGAGAAGATAATAAGTTCAGTCTGATTCATTAATGAGTGAAGAAAGATCATATCGCAGTTCACCGTGCAAAGGGGCGGTCGAGTGGTGTGTGTTGCATTATGGGATTGCTGTCTTGCTTCCCTTCCGCCTGTGTTGATCTGCGGTGAAGCCGTGTTTCTGTGCTGATCCAGCAGATGGGGCTCACACATTGATGTAGAGAAACGAGTTCACACACATTCTCCCGTGTGTGTGTGTGTGTGTGTGTGTGTGTGTGTGTGTGTGTGGGGGGGGGGGGGGGGTAGGGGGGCATTAATCCTCTGTACAAAAGAACTATGCACAAATTTAACTTAATTCTATCCAAAATGAGTGCATATTTTAATGTAGAATAATACAACGTAATCCCTTAAAACCAAACGCTTCCTTTACCTCGAGTTGTGTAGAAACAGGAAGTGGGCTTACACCTTCAGCGAGAGCATTTAAAGACATTTCTGCCTGTTTTAGTGTGCATTACTCTCCTGTTAAGATGCAATAAAAGGCTTCATGAATATTTCAGGGCGTTTGAAGCTTGAGTCAGGGTCATCTGAGGCTGCGTCTGTCTCGCTCTCAGAACCATAGCCATAGATTCATAATGCATATGGACGCTCGCCCTCATGGAGAGGAAGTTTGTCAGAGTTGCGCTCAGTCAGCATAAATTCAGAGAGGCCAGAAAGAGGACACATGTGACCTCTCGCATAATGATGTCATCAAAGATGGACATTATATCTGTAGCCAATATGACAGGAGCTCAACTCTCAAGGAGGCGGTTGATAATATAACACGACGCAGAGCATCTTTTCTAGTACTTTTCTACTTTTGTTCCAACATGTTGATTCATATTGGTTCATATATTGATCATATTGCATGAAAGCACTCTTCTCCTAGTCATCTGAAGCCACACAGTAACTGTGTGTGTTTGAGAGGATCAGACTAATGTTCAAGTGTTTATTCACTGATAATCAAATGAGCTGCCGATTGGATGAGAGTAAATGTCACTAGATGACATCAGTGTATTTGATTTGAGCCGCAAAATGTATGGATATTTTGTTCATTTGTTTGTTGAACACAAAAACAAACAAATTGTATTGTGTCAGTGTTTGTGTGTGTGATGAGTGTTAGTGGGATTGTGTTTAAGTGTGATTTTGTGTGTGTGTGTGTGTGCGCGCGCGCCTGTGTGAGTGTGTGAGTGTGTGAGTGTGTGAGTGTGTGAGTGTGTGAGTGTGTGAGTGTGTGAGTGTGTGAGTGTGTGAGTGTGTGAGTGTGTGAGTGTGTGAGTGTGTGAGTGTGTGAGTGTGTGAGTGTGTGAGTGTGTGATATTGTGATTTTTGTGTGTGATGATTTTTTTTTTTGTGTAATTATCACACACAAAAATCACACACTCACTCACTCACACTCACTCACACTCACACTCACTCACACTCACTCACACTCACTCACACTCACACTCACTCACACTCACACTCACACTCACACTCACACTCACACTCACACTCACACTCACACTCACACTCACACTCACACACACTCACACACACTCACGTGCACAGGCGCACGCACAAAATTACACACAAAAAAAAATCTTGTGCGTGCCCCTGTGTGCGTGCCCCTGTGTGTGTGCGCCTGTGTGTGTGTGTGCGTGTGTGTGTGTGTGTTTTTATTTTTATTTTATGTTTTTTTTGTGTGTGTGAGTGTTTTTCAATGCACACAGACTCATGGGGACTCGTTTCACCGTGGGGACCTAAATTGGTATAAAAACCATTACGTCTCTGGAAAGATAGTGAACCAAACGTGTGTGTGTGTGTGTGTGTGTTAACCAAAACCTCTCTGTTGTTGGGTGTGGATTTCATTAGCATGGATCTATTTTTGTGATCTGTGTCATGTAAAGTGAGAGTGAGATGGATGTGTTGCTGTAGAGATCGGAGCTGATCGCTCACACTGCTCTTTAAATTTATAGTCATGTTGTGCCTCAGATTTCTGCATCAAAGCTGAGCTGAACTAGCAATTCCTAGCTTTCCTGTAAACCAGTCAGGCCTCAGGAGTCTCCTGCCCACCGTCCTGAAGTCTAACACGCGCTCACGTTCCCAGAGGGTGTTTTTGATGAACTGATGCTAAAATCTGCAGTGTTTAGTTTTATAGCACACGCTGGTCTGGGTGGAGCTGCTGGAGACACACCTCTAAACCAAACCTCATCCTGTCCCTCCCGAACAAACTCCGCTCTGTGTGCCGAGTCCAGCTCTGCTTTCATTGAGTTGTTTTTGTGTGGGAGCCAGGGCAGTGAAGGGTTAAGAGACGGCCGTGTCTATTTCTGTCCCGGATCAGTCAGTCTGCTCACAGTTAGAGGATAATGACATGCTAATGAAATGAAGTGGAAATCTCCAAAAAATACAGAAGCACCAAACAATGATTTTTGGTACACCGCTTTCCATAAAGATCTGAATGTGAACTACAGCCAGTGTTGGCCGTAAAGCATTACTAAGTAATTAAGTGTGAACTGACTGTAATGTTTTCGGACACTTAACTGCATGTTACTTACAGTTTAATGAATCGTCTCTCTTGTGCAACCATCTTAAACACTCTAATACAGATTTTACATTAAGTTAGGGTTGTGTGATGTATATCGTCTACGATAATACCGTAATTGTTGTTTTAATGTGAAATCAGACATTGAGTATGTCCCTCACTTAACAAACACACACCCCGAGGTGCACGCTTTCACCGTGTCATTTTCTCTATTAAAATGCATTTATAATGCCTCAAATTCAAGATTGTTTTTTATGTTTTATATCATTTGTTAATATCACACAGAGTGCCGTTTTGTTTCCAAATATCAGCACGATTATAAATGTGATATTGATTTATACAACAGTTTAATAAACAAGAAGTTCATATTATGTGGCTTACATTTTGGACACAATATTGCCTGTTTTTGCTCTATTTTGCCAACGAAAATAGTTCTAAACAAACCCACAGCACTGTTCTGCATCTCTGAACAACACACAGCAGTGCTTCATTACTGAATGATTCAATGACTCGCTCATTACGACAGTCAAATGCTTTTGACTTTAGACTCTGCTTTTGAATCGCTCTCGCGTTACTTTGATTTCATACACCGATCAGTCTGCGCAGCGCCGATGCATCTCGAACATGCTTCATTCCTGATTGAAGCAGACAATTGAATGAATGATTCAATGACTCACTCATTACGACAGTCAAATGCGTTGTTCCTGAATGAATCAGCCGTTTGAACAAATCAGTTGGATTAATGTTTCAATGACTCATATTGGGCCCTATCATACACTCAGCGAAATGTGATGGCAGGCGCGACACAAGTGTTTTCTGCTAGTTTCAGCCGGACGCAGTTCTCATCTTCACGTCCAGCTCCACGTTGTTTAAATATCAAATGCACTGGAGCATCTGTTCACCCATGGGCGTCTGGTCTGAACACCAGGAGTTCAGGAGCATTGTTGGAGCGTTGCTATTGTGAGGAACTGAAACGACTGCACCATTGACCAACACACACCTGCTCTAAAGTCAATAGCGCAGTATTTTTGTGTTATTTAAAGGGTGTGTTAGTAACATGAGCCTATAGGCAGTGCACAACGCGTGTACACTCTGATTATTACACACACACAGGGACGCGCAGCAGCACACACACACATTGAAATATTAAAAATAAAAGGATTCCTCTCTGGAGAAGCGTTCAGTCTCTCCTCATGTAAATAGTGAATCCGCTCATGGTGCGAGCGCAACTGGTTTTAAAGGGAATGGGAGATGAGACTCTGATTGGTTTATTGCACGTGACGCCCAAAACACACCCATGACTCATTAAGAGACAAGGGACAACTCTTTTGGACCATGCACCCGGCACGCAGACAGTTTTTTCCGTCGTTAAGCTAGCAAAAGTGGATTCGGACACGCCCTAAGAGCTCCTGCGCCGTGAGCTTCAGAACATGAGCTCAGATCGGTACAATAGGGCCCACAGTGACCTTTTTTTTATGCTAATATAATTTGATTGGTAACAGCCCTATTGTGTCTTATTCTGATTAAATTTATTGATTAAATGTAAGAATTTGACACACAAGATAAGGCATACATATAGAAAAAATGGCTTTATAATGGTAAAAATGCCTATAAAAGGTAAAACATCAATGTAAACTTATTGGAAACGATCATTTCTGTCACAGCTGCAAACTGACCTCCGCACATAATATGCAGAATATCAAAAGTCCACGACAGTCCGAAACCTGCCAAGAGATATCATTTTGTCAATATGGCACAGCCCTACATTAGGGTACTGTACAGTATGTCAGGATTGCCCGGTAAGAGCCCTTCCTCATGCACCTCCTGCTGGGCATTGTTTGTCTCCGCTGTGCTGATGGACATCACAGTACCAGACGGTTGCATAACTTCCTGTTGAGATCCTCTGATGGACTGCCAGTAGACGGTGAACGCTCTCTGCTGGAAACTTTCTCAGTTTTAACCTCTGCTCGAGAGGCACATGTCATATTCCTCCTTTACAATAGTTCAAGACCTTTTGTTTTATTAGACCTCATGTGACGTCCGAGACTGCTCTGGTGTCAGTTACACACACGGACGGAGAGATGGGAGACTGGCTTGGGTAAACTGATAAAACTGAGAAGAGTCGCTTTCTGTAAGAATCAGTAGCTCCACTCTCTCTCTCGCTCTCATTCATTCATTCATTTATTCTCTCGGTCATTCAGGTGTGGAGTGACTTAAACGTGTTCTTTTGTTTCTTAAACCGTCTATCAAATAACGTGCCGTATAAAATGCGATTGAACGTTTCTACTGCTCACCAAGGCTGCAGTTATTCGATCAAAAATACAGTAAAAATAGTGAAATATGACTCGTGTAAATCAGCTGTTCTCTATGTGAATATATAGTAAAGTGTGATTTATTCCTGTGATCAAAGCTGAATTTATCATCATTACTCCAGTCTTCAGTGTCACATGATCCTTCACAAATCATTCAATATGAGGATTTGATGATCAACAAACAGTTATGATTATTATCAGTGTTGGAAACAGTTCATATTTCTGTGGAAACGGTGATAAATGTTATTTTTCAGGATTGTTTGATGAATAGAAAGCTCAAAAGAACAGCATTTATTTGAAATGGAATCTTTTGTAACATTATAAATGTCTTTACTGTCACTTTTGAATTTAATGATTCAATGATTTAAAAAGTCTTACCGACCCCAAACTTTTGAATGTATTTGGCTTTTTAGTGTAGTATCTCAAATAGAAAGCGAAATATTATCCAAATTTGATACGCGTTCAAAAAAAGCTTTTGCGTTATGCAATTATTGAAACCTAAATCGCACAGCATTAGCTGATGGTAAAGCATTCATCTCACATTCCTAAGGTCTATAGAAGTTTGAATCTCAATTTGTACGCTATCATCCTATATGAAAGGCCATTTAGTAGTGCAGGAACCACTGGCCTGTTGAGATGTCCGGTTTGGTGACGCAGGTTTGATTTTGAACTTGAGGTTTCAGCTCATGTTCTGAAGTTGATGCACAGGTGCACCCGGCTTCATCTCCTCCAGGCGGTTTCATTCGCAGGAATACTTGAGGAAGGTTTGTGTCCAACAGAAAGGCCTGGCTGCTGCTTATTGAGGAAGCCCATAAACACAGGAAAGCCGTTTGTGTATATGTGAGCGTCTCGGAAATGGCTCCAAACAATGTGTCGGCACATTCCTGCCATTCTTTTTCATAAGGAGCCGGAAGTAGTGAAAGTACAAACCCCGAAAAGACAAACTTTTAACCCAGAATATTCCCACAGCACTCAGTTATATAACGCTCAAAGCGTACTCTAGTTGTACTTTCAGAATAATGTTACACAAACATCAGGCTGAAACACAAAAACCTTGTTCTTTCTTTAAAATGCAGATTCTTAACCGTCGTATAGTATGAACGGACCCTATTTGATGTTTCCCTCATTACAAAACATTGTTCCCTTCAGCTCAGTGGCATGAGATTCTGTGACTTTTATTACATTATCGATCTAATTCTGAAGGCATGTAAAAAGAAGTCACACTTATGGTCATTAAAAATGAATGGGAAAGGCACAAAAATTTCATCAAAAAAGTTTATCAATTTATAAATCTAGCATAAATCTGTACATTTTAACGTGGAAATGAAGGCCTAGTACTAGAGCACAAATACAATGTGAAATAAACATGCACGTGCACACACACACACACACACACACACACACACACATACATGTTGGTGCACCTATCATTATGAGGACATTCCATAGACATAATGGTTTTGATACTGTACATTGTACTGTACATTCTATCCCCCTACACTACCCATCTCACACACACACACACACACACACACACACACACACACACACACACACACTACCCATCACAGAAAACATTCTGCATATTTAATAAAACATTGTTTAGTAGCTATTTTTATTATGAGGACACAGGAAATGTCCTTATAAACCACGTTTACGTTGTAATACCAGTGTAATACCCATGTCATTATACACATTTGTGTCCTCATAAATCACATAAACATGCACACACACACACACACACGCATGCACTGGTGTGACTGCAACAGACATCATTTGTATAGAATTTGGCAAAGAAAATCAGCCACAAGTGCAGATATGAAGGGGTGAGACCTAACACACATACACTTTTGCATGCACACACACACACACACACACACGCACTTAAAATAATTTCATATTCTAAAGTTAATGATTTTTTACGGTTGGTTTATTGAAATCTGACTGACATTTTAATTCTAAAAAAAAAAAAAAAGAAGAATTTTTTTTTTTTAATATGCCACAGTCAGATTGTATTCACAAATAAATATATTTTTACAAAATATTCCAAAAAAGCCCCGAACACCTAGATCAACATCCAGAAACAACTCTTATTTAACTTAGATCAACATTTAAAGTAATATTTTCAGAGAAAATGTAATATTAAGCTGATGTGTAGAGTAATTTTGTGGTAAGTAGGTAAAAAAAGTACTATAATATCCCCCAAAACACAGCATAAATGTATAGTTGAGAAGTAAAGAAATGAAGGAAAAAAAAGACAACTGAACGGACCCCAAAGACCAAGAGTGTAAAGTGTAAATGAGGGGAATATGAGGGTTAATGTAATTTGAAGCTCATTATTGCTTCCATAGTCTTAAAAATAAAGGTTGTTCGTTGGCATTGATGGAGAACATTTAACTTTAATGGAACCTTTTCATTGCACAAAAGGTTATTTAGTGGAACAAGGTTCTTCAGATTATTCATGTTCTTCACAAATGGTTCTTTTAAGGAAGTTTCTATGGGGGACCAAACATGGAGGTTCTATGGCAACGCTTTTAGTGAATATTGCTGTCCATCATATATATGAAGGGCATGTCCTCTAGACGCCCTTATCAGCGACAACAGACCAGAGAGGAACTTATCCAGAGACCACAGCCGCAAACTTCAGCTCTTTCACCCTACGGATGGGTAGTTCTCACACGTCTGGCAGGGTAGGCAAACTGTGTTGGTGTTCTTTATTTCTGACAAAGTTTTAGGAAAAGCAGGGTGTGTGACCCATTGTTCATTTTGCGAGGAACGCTCTGAGAGGTTTCCAAATGGCGAAATCCGAGGAAGATCCGGCGGTTGATTTGGAGAACACTCATGGTCTTCTCTGGACCCTCTTCCACAGGTACTCGGTTCTCCTCAATGAGCAATCTCACAAATAGTGGCGTGGTTTTGCTAAACCTGATATAGAGTTCGTACTACGTTGGCATGTTTGCAAAGGAGAACTTGACCAGTTGAACAATTCTGGCATCCGCTCAAATAGACAAAGCTATTTCTAAGTTAATTTCATAGGTGTATTTTCACAACCCCCCATGCATCTTTAGGGAGTCATTTACCAAAAACCATTCATGGTGTTCAAGTTCTGTATTGTATTTTCTCTTTTGACAGAATATCGTAGCAGCTCTTTTTCCATACAACAAAATTGGATGCAGATTATAACTGTCAAGCTCCAAAAAAGCAGCGTAAGAGTAGTCAATACCAGAGCTTTGTGTGAGGAACAGACGGAAGTTCCCTTCGGCTGTAGCTTTCAAATCTCATTTATAGTTGTCGGTGTTTAAACTTGCCGTTTGAAGATGCGTTGCTGCAAGTTTGCCGTCAATGATGGCGACTCCATTGGTTCTTGAATGCCGTGTAAGCGATCACAACGCAGCAACACTGAATAAACTCAAGATTTGAGTGCTTTGGCAGAGATTATCCATGATTAATGAAATAAAATAAGCGTTTTCCTAGTTAGTCATTAGTTAATTCATGCTACTTTTGATCTTGTTCTTGGAGGTAAAAATCACCTTAAACTATGGAAAGTTCTAACATCTTATAATGGGGTTGGAATGATGTGCTGTTGAAATGTTTTTATATTTTTGTCTTTTATCTATTGCGGCTTTAGTTCATGCCCTGGAGAGATTTCACTGGTCAGCCGCATGAAGGTGCGGTCACACTTACCATTGCTCGGCAAGATTTCGTGGCTCAATTCCAGGGATTTTCAAATGGAATCCACAGTTTTGCATGGAGGCAATAAAAAAATTCCCTCATTAATTTTGCTTAGGACTGGCGATTTTTCATATTTTTTTCTATTAATTAGAATTTAATGTTTTGAATAAAAATGTTAGCGTTGAAAAAAAAACGAGACTTGGGTAGTGGAATGGGAAAAAAAGGAAAGTTATTAGACAGGACAGTTATTTTTTTTTTACCTGAGCACCGCCTTTTAATAATGCCGTTTCATAGGTGAGACACTGCGAAAGATGCGTACACACAAACGTCCACCAAACATAAGGAAAAAAAATTGAAAAGCAGCACAATAGAATGCACAACCTGTAAAGAACTACTACTGTATGTTTGATATTTCATGTTTGCATGAGGATGCTGTTATTTTCTGTTTTTACAAAACATTTGCTGTTAATAATAGCCTATTACTGGTGATATATGTTTAGTCATTTTGAATTTGCATTGCCTTGACTTTTTGGGTTGACTCCAAAAACTCGATATCTAGAAATATTTAGCATTTTTCTTATTTTATATTATTTCTGAGTATGTATGATATGTTTAAAGGGACCTATTATGCCCTTTTTACAAGATGTAATAGAAATCTCAGGTGTCTCCAGAATGTGTGTGTGAAGTTTCATCTCAAAATACCCCACAGATCATTTATTAAATCATGTTGTAAGTGCCCATTTTGAGTTGAAGTTAAACATGCTTTATTCATGCATGTATCTTTAAATGCAAATGAGCTGCTGCTCCGCCCCCTATCCAGAAGAGGGCGGAGCCTGTACAGCTCGTGCCTCCGATACTCTGCCAAAAACTACAACATCTGTTTGGTTTTGATGATGGTCTCAATCGCACTCACGTGACATTGCAGCTCTTCATCATCATGAGAGTTTATGATCTGCGTGCGTTTTAAAGCCATGTCAGTCTAAACTTCTGATATATGGTTTTCTGAGCGCACACACCCGAAGCACGCGCACAGAAAGCTGTGTGTCAGACGGAGCGTCCCGTGAGTATCAAACTCAGTTCACTTTCACATCTTATTGTGCTTAAACTGTCAAACACACACAAGGTTCTGTCAAAAACACACACAGTTCACATAAACGCAGTCGGTTATGCCTGTGAATGAAAGAAATCATCGCATGTGTGTGTTAGATCTGTGTATTAAAGTGACAGCAGCGTGATATACAGTACCTACTGCTATATCTGCTGTTAATATGAGAGAGAAAAACAGAAAATCACTCACTGCTCTCGACTGAATAACTTTAGTAGCTTTAATAAGAACACATTTCTTGAATGCTCTGGCGAGGAGATAAACATGGCGGACTGTGTGCAGCTCACTGAGGGCGGGGTCTATGCTAATAGGGCGGAGTCTGTCAGCAGTCATGGGCGGGGCCTAACATGTGATGTCACTGCTAGAATCTGCAAATGGCTTGTTCTGAGACACTGCTTATGGTTTATGGGGATTAAAAAAGAGTGGGTGGATCTTTACCATTATAGAGTGGTTGTGTACACACACTGCCGACACACATTTGTGTTCAAACACCATGTGAAAGTGAATTTTGCATAATAGGTCTACTTTAAGATAAGATATTTGCCTTAATATTTCATGCATATTTTCTGCAAGTCATTTGATCACTTCAGGTGTGCTGCACTTGGAATATAACTTTTTAACTGGTTAATAGAGTGTTACTTGACTAGTTAAGCATTAAAAAATCGAAATCGTCAATCTTCCAGCCCTAATTTCGCTCGTGTTCAAGTTGGTCACACAGATTCGCCATGCTTACCAACAGAAAGATGCTTAAAAGTGACGACTTATGATGTTTTGTCTGAATTGTGACCGCACCTTTACAAGTAAAGATCCTTTGTGACTAAATATATATCAAGATGTGTGAGGTAAAAGGCATCTTGCATTCCTAAAGCACTAAAGTTGCTAAGAAAACATTGGAGGCACTCTGCATCTACACGTTTGCGTCAGTGCTTTCGTAAGCTAGCCTTTCATTTTCTCTCACCTGTCGAGGCAATGAAAGGATCTTCTGTCTGCCTCCCTGGACAAACGCAGCCTGTGAAGGCTCTTACTCCACGTCCGCTCACACAGGCCCTCATTATTTTCACCACTCCCACGTACAACCTGACGTCCGTGCCTCATTTTAGAAAGCGCTTTTCCAGTCTTTTTTCCTGCGTTTATTTCAGGCTGACCTTTTTAAGGCTCATGCAGTAATAATCGAAGGCTGACGCTAGTCTTTAGATTGAACAGGGTTGACACTTTATGACCTTCATTAATACGTCTCAGCTAAACATAAGCTGTGTATGGTGACATATTCTGTATATGTATAGTGTGTGTGTGTGCATGCTTATTTTTATTTTATACATAACCAGAAATGCTAAAGAGGGCCCATGCATGGAGCCGGCGAGTCTCTATCGGCCATGTGTTTGTCTGTCTTGGCATGCTGTTAGATGACTAAAATACTAGTCCTGGGGCCAGACCGGCCCTTGCAGCTCTCCAGTGTCGAGTCTGAACATGCCTTCAAGCTCTGCAGAAAAATTCCAGTCCGATGTTCCGCTGTAAATTACATTGTCATAACACAAATCGCTGCACATTAGCAGCATCCCGTACGTCACGCCGGAGGAGCCGGTTAAGGGAATGGCTCATGGGTTTTTGACACATCGAGCGGTTTTAACACTGTACGCAATATACAAGTGTTTTAAACACTTTGCTCATTCTCTCTCTTTTATGTCCGCAAATCAGTGTTATTAGTGTCATTGATGTACGAATAAAGTTTTTTGTTATTGCAAATTTGCCATTTTAAATGTGTACATTTTCTTTTTCCATTTTAATTTAAAGTTTTAGAAATTATATTTTACTTTGTCATTTTTATTAGTTTTTTTTGTTTAATTTTAATTAGTACTTAGTAACTTTAGTACTTCAACTTAAATGAGAAATGTTGGCAAATAGCTGAAATTAAATAGGGTTACGCTATTTTTATACGTGTAAGGGATAATCCACGGCTATCTGTGCATTTATACATATTTAGAGTTTATATATATATATATATATATATACACTCACCTAAAGGATTATTAGGAACACCTGTTCAATTTCTCATTAATGCAATTATCTAATCAACCAATCACATGGCAGTTGCTTCAATGCATTTAGGGGTGTGGTCCTGGTCAAGACAATCTCCTGAACTCCAAACTGAATGTCAGAATGGGAAAGAAAGGTGATTTAAGCAATTTTGAGCGTGGCATGGTTGTTGGTGCCAGACGGGCCGGTCTGAGTATTTCACAATCTGCTCAGTTACTGGGATTTTCACGCACAACCATTTCTAGAGTTTACAAAGAATGGTGTGAAAATGGAAAAACATCCAGTATGCGGCAGTCCTGTGGGCGAAAATGCCTTGTTGATGCTAGAGGTCAGAGGAGAATGGGCCGACTGATTCAAGCTGATAGAAGAGCAACTTTGACTGAAATAACCACTCGTTACAACCGAGGTATGCAGCAAAGCATTTGTGAAGCCACAACACGCACAACCTTGAGGCGGATGGCCTACAACAGCAGAAGACCCCACCGGGTACCACTCATCTCCACTACAAATAGGAAAAAGAGGCTACAATTTGCACGAGCTCACCAAAATTGGACCGTTGAAGACTGGAAAAATGTTGCCTGGTCTGATGAGTCTGGATTTCTGTTGAGACATTCAGATGGTAGAGTCAGAATTTGGCGTAAACAGAATGAGAACATGGATCCATCATGCCTTGTTACCACTGTGCAGGCTGGTGGTGGTGGTGTAATGGTGTGGGGATGTTTTCTTGGCACACTTTAGGCCCCTTAGTGCCAATTGGGCATCGTTTAAATGCCACGGCCTACCTGAGCATTGTTTCTGACCATGTCCATCCCTTTATGAACACCATGTACCCATCCTCTGATGGCTACTTCCAGCAGGATAATGCACCATGTCACAAAGCTCCAATCATTTCAAATTGGTTTCTTGAACATGACAATGAGTTCACTGTACTAAAATGGCCCCCACAGTCACCAGATCTCAACCCAATAGAGCATCTTTGGGATGTGGTGGAACGGGAGCTTCGTGCCCTGGATGTGCATCCCACAAATCTCCATCAACTGCAAGATGCTATCCTATCAATATGGGCCAACATTTCTAAAGAATGCTTTCAGCACCTTGTTGAATCAATGCCACGTAGAATTAAGGCAGTTCTGAAGGCGAAAGGGGGTCAAACACAGTATTAGTATGGTGTTCCTAATAATCCTTTAGGTGAGTGTGTGTATATATATATATATATATATATGAGAGGGAGAGAGGGGGAGAGGGAGAGAGGACTTACTGTATACATTGTATCAGTAACATGATTAAACTTACAAAAAAGTTATTTTAAGTTCAAGTTATGGATGAACAAAGTTTTATACTTAAGATGCATTATCTGGTCACATTTATAAATCATGAATCAGTTAAGTTTGTTTAAATAGTCAAATTAATTTTACATATAATATAATAAATATAATATAATTAATATAATACAATAATATAACAAATAAATAAATATATAAATATATAAATAAATAAATATAATAGTGCTGTCAAATCGATATGCATATACAAATGTCAGGAAGAGTTCATAATGTCTATAAAAAAGCTATTTATAAATGACAGTAATATTTTAGCCTTTGTATGGTTGATAAATTAATAGTTTCCAGTGAGGAGAAAGTTGTAAATAAGACACTCAAATACTTGGTGTGTATATAGGAGGAGAAAAAAAATTGTTGGTCATATTTATATCTGCATAATATTATTACAATATAACTAGTGTGTGTGTATGTGTGTGTGAGAGAGTTCCAACTACTGCAACTGCACCTTGGCCCCTCCCCTCTGTTCTGTGATTGGCTAGAAGTTTGGCTGAAGCAGAAGCAGACTCTTTTGCTTGCAATGCTCCTGCAAACTCTGGACTGACTTTATCAGAATCTGTGACCGCGCGCGTCCGTCTTCACCGTTAAAACCGCGCGTTTGGCGACATGGTCGGAGATCACAGCATTACCGGAGACGGCGCGCTCGCGCAGAGGTCCCCGAAGAACGGATTAAGCTGTAAGATGGTCCTTCAGGCGGTTGGCAAAGTGCTGAGGTAACTGTCTCCTGATCATTCACTGATTTCAGTGGTTTTTCTCTCAACTTCTTCACAGTGCGCCGATATGCGCGCGACGTGTGCGCCAGAGGAATGTGCGCGCGTCTGTTGACGGAATGGAACTTTCCACTAACATTTAAATTGTTACAGTGTAGCTTTAATGTGCGCGTTTGCCAGGTTTATTTGAGCAGTAATGATATATTTTGTTTCCACGTGAGACTCTTATAGATCAGTTATTATTAGACTGAATTATGGCCAGGCCAGCAGTTATTTCTGTCAGTGGACCAAAAGGTGCACCGGTATTTTTAGGCACCATATAGATTTGTTTTATGCATTTTGCAGGATATTTTTATCCAAAAGAACTTATGGTATGCATTGTATCAGCAAAATGATGCTTACAAAAAAAAATACAAAACATAAATCAAACTGACAACAGGCTGTGAGATTTAATTTATGTTAGAAATAATGTCACGAAAATAATATAATGTGTAATGAAAATAATTTATAATAGTATTTAATATAATGCATCTTTTTTAATGAATGTGTTATGAATAAGCTGTATGTGAATGTTTGTGGTGGGCTAAAGACAAAAAAAGAAGAAGTGTCAAATCATTTCCTGGGTCCCCTTTAAAACAACTAATATATATATATATATATGAAAAAATATAATAAAAATAAAATAAAATGACTAGCATTACAATTAGTTGCATGAACTCCACAATAAATAAATTAATGAACAAATAAATAAATAAATAAAATTTGTATACATGTAGTCCCAGACCTTTGGACCTCTATATAATGTATAAAGGGCATATGCTTGTAATACCCAGAATGCTGTCTAGCTAGGCATCACAGTAGGTTTCAACACATCTGTAATCTTGATTTGCTGTTTAGTTGCCACGTTTTATCCAGAGCGAGGTTTTGTCTTTGTCAGATTACAAAGGTTAATTACGTGTTTATTAATATTTAGGTGTGTTTTAGTGAATAAGTAATTGAGTGCAGTCTGGCTCGGCCGGTTGAGTTTGGGATTGTTCAGTGGCCTCAGGTGAGCTGGAAAGTGACCCACTGATAGAAGAGAGCTCTTCCTGTCTGTCCGTTAATCATTTAACACCGCAGTGACCGCTAAACTCATACGGTGTGTGTTGTGGTGTTGCAATTGTGGCGATTATCAGCTATAATGCTCATGCTTTCTTTTTCTCTTCCTATCAGATGCTTGATAATTCGAGGGATAATCATATACTTGATAAATACTAATAATTCCTCTCCGGCTCTTGAAGTTTGTGCAGTTATAATTGTTTGCATTGCAATTGTGATGCACAGTTTGGAATAGAAATCGCAACAAATTCTAAATATAGCATGTTTATGAAGTTATATACACTCACCTAAAGGATTATTAGGAACACCTGTTCAATTTCTCATTAATGCAATTATCTAATCAACCAATCACATGGCAGTTGCTTCAATGCATTTAGGGGTGTGGTCCTGGTCAAGACAATCTCCTGAACTCCAAACTGAATGTCAGAATGGGAAAGAAAGGTGATTTAAGCAATTTTGAGCGTGGCATGGTTGTTGGTGCCAGACGGGCCGGTCTGAGTATTTCACAATCTGCTCAGTTACTGGGATTTTCACGCACAACCATTTCTAGAGTTTACAAAGAATGGTGTGAAAAGGGAAAAACATCCAGTATGCGGCAGTCCTGTGGGCGAAAATGCCTTGTTGATGCTAGAGGTCAGAGGAGAATGGGCCGACTGATTTAAGCTGATAGAAGAGCAACTTTGACTGAAATAACCACTCGTTACAACCGAGGTATGCAGCAAAGCATTTGTGAAGCCACAACACGCACAACCTTGAGGCGGATGGGCTACAACAGCAGAAGACCCCACCGGGTACCACTCATCTCCACTACAAATAGGAAAAAGAGGCTACAATTTGCACGAGCTCACCAAAATTGGACAGTTGAAGACTGGAAAAATGTTGCCTGGTCTGATGAGTCTCAATTTCTGCTGAGACATTCAGATGGTAGAGTCAGAATTTGGCGTAAACAGAATGAGAACATGGATCCATCATGCCTTGTTACCACTGTGCAGGCTGGTGGTGGTGGTGTAATGGTGTGGGGGATGTTTTCTTGGCACACTTTAGGCCCCTTAGTGCCAATTGGGCATCGTTTAAATGCCACGGCCTACCTGAGCATTGTTTCTGACCATGTCCATCCCTTTATGACCACCATGTACCCATCCTCTGATGGCTACTTCCAGCAGGATAATGCACCATGTCACAAAGCTCCAATCATTTCAAATTGGTTTCTTGAACATGACAATGAGTTCACTGTACTAAAATGGCCCCCACAGTCACCAGATCTCAACCCAATAGAGCATCTTTGGGATGTGGTGGAACGGGAGCTTCGTGCCCTGGATGTGCATCCCACAAATCTCCATCAACTGCAAGATGCTATCCTATCAATATGGGCCAACATTTCTAAAGAATGCTTTCAGCACCTTGTTGAATCAATGCCACGTAGAATTAAGGCAGTTCTGAAGGCGAAAGGGGGTCAAACACAGTATTAGTATGGTGTTCCTAATAATCCTTTAGGTGAGTGTATACTATGCATGTTAGAGACATACAATTGCTGGCATAATCATAAATATGCCACAAATGCCACACCTTTGCCTGAACTTTAAACATCTGGATTTTACAGCAGAATTCAATTCTGTTTGCATCACTGTTTTCCAGTAAAGCTGCTTTAAAATGATCTGTATTGTGTGAAGCGCTATGTATAAATAAAGGTGACTTACTTGGATTTGTGGATGAGTGATTAAATGATGGGTTAAAAACAACCCAAGTTGTGTTGAAAATGGACAAACCCAGCGATTTGGGGTGTTTTAAGCAAATATTTAACTCAACTGCTGGGTTAAAACAACCCAACTGGGTTTGTCCATTTTCAACCCAACTTGGGTTGTTTTTAACCCAGCATTTTTCAGAGTGTTGGGTTGAAAATGGAGCGATTGGGTTAAATGTTTGCCCAATGTGCTGGGCAGTTTTATTTAATCCAACTGTTGTTTAAAAAATACTATATGTCTGGCTTATAATAAACCCAAAATAGGTTGGAAATTAAAAATAAGACGCATTTATTAAGCAATTTAATAAATGTTTGTTTAATTATTATTCATTAAACTTAATTCATTAGACATATTAATAAATGTTAATTTCCAACATACCTTGGGTTAATTTTAAGCGAGCAATACAGTATTTTTTAAACGGTAGATGAGTTAAAAATTTTAAAGTTAAATAAAACTACCCAGCAGGTTGGACAAACATTTAACCCAACCGCTGGGTTAAAACAACCCAATTGCTGGGTTTGTCCATTTTCAACCCAACTTGAGTTGTTTTTAACCCAGAATTGTTTAGAGTTTACTGCTTTTTTTATAGCTGTGTACTATAGCATAAGTCTCAAGCTGACATCCATCTAATTTGAGTCTCTTGGCGTTCCTACTGACTGCATTCCCACAGACTGTGGCTTTTCAGAGAAAGGACTAATTTGATGTTTCTATAATAGTCTTTTAAATGGCACTTTTAAGGCCCTGGAGCACTGGTGCTGGTCAAGTCAGCCAGTCTGGAGTCTGGAGTCAAAATACCGTTTCGTCAGCTTGGTACATATTGGCCGTGGCTGAACTTAATCTTGCAGATTTGCTAATGTGTTTTAGGTGGGATCAGCGTCTGAGGAAATATGTGGAGACTCCCTAATTTGAAGGGACTTTGCCTTTTAAGTCGTCCAATAGAGCAGAAGGATTAACCCAAATATCAGGTTTTAAGTGAGCAAACTAACCTGCGTTCGTCTTCTCTGCCCGTTAATTTGCCTAAGATGTAAATAATTGAATATAGCTTATGAAAACATTTTTCCACCCCTTCTTCAGTCAGGTTATTACTGACGTGCTTGGCATTTTTCTGAACCCGAAGGTCAGTTCATGCGTAGGATTGTCATGTTTCTGAATAGTTTAAATAGTTCTGCTTGAGACTGTGGTTTAGATTATTGCAACTTGGTATGTTTAATAACTTTTGGATCAAGATGTGCCATTGCCATTCTATAGATTAAATCCTTTTTGAGTTAAATAGTGTCTGTTTTTGATACATTGCACAATGCATCAATGAAATAAGGAAAGTGTTTTATCTCCATCTTGACTTTTAAAGTACAAAAATACGTCAGTGGAATGTTTTCCAGCGCGTCTCGCCCATAATGGACTAGGCATGTCGCTTCTGAGTATTTGCCAAAGAACATGCCCTTTGAATAAAAATAGGCTTGAGTCAAATGTTCCTAATCCTAAAACTTTTCACGTTTCACAGTCTGAGAACGACTTGCATGAGCATTCATAACAGCTGAGCTCGCCTTGTTCCCACAAACACCATCAAAAAATGATGCCAGTTCCTTCGACTTATGCAATCTACATCTCTTTCCTTTTGGGAGTCTGGAGTTTGTTGTTAGATTATGATCTGGGGACAGAAGTTGGGTACAGTTATGAAGCATGTCTATTGCATCATTTGACTTTCCTGAGAACCACAGGCACGGCTCAGTTTTTTGAAGAAAATAAGTCCGGGTCTGACGTCCTCCTCCCTCTTTTATTAACCATAAATGGAGTCAAATGCTAATCAGACCACATTGTTTGGGGTCAGTGGACTGATGGGTAATCAGCAATAACTGCTTCTTGAGTCAGGACTAAAGTCACTGCATATCTGCCCAATCAGACAATCAGCCGTCGGATGGACGATCGCATTAGTGTTTTGTGTGCTTGTAGAAAGTCCACAGTGACGAGTAGCAGTTTGTGCAAATACATCATGGTTTTTTTGTACTTACAAGTTAAAAGCCACCAGATGTTCAGAGCTTCTTCCATGAGGAATAGAACAAGTCAAGATGGTTATCTTTGTCTGAAAGAGCCGAGCTGAAAGCCCCAGTATAATCTCGAAAGAATGCAGGCAACCTTTGATCTGTACAGTAGGATAGTAAAACCTATATATTACTGTAAGTTGGTGAGGTATGAGCTGTTTTTGTGTGAAGATTTGAAGCGGATCATGTATGGTAACAATTTTTAATGGAGTGTATAATAGGGATGACACGATACCAAAATTCTAGTGGTCGGTACCAATACCATTACAATTTTACGGTTCTCGGTACCACAGCCTAATCTGTTGGAACTATTTTACCATTTTATTTAACTATTACAAAATTACATTAAATTCAATGAGTTTATTATTTATGATAACCATTTTAAGTAAATAATACATATCAACATTTAAAGGCTACATGCGGTTTAAAAGTAAACATTGTTTATAAAAACAAAAATGTGAAAAATAAGCAACCCTCTATGCACGTAGTAGTAGTAGTAGTAGTAGTAGTAGTAGTAGTAGATAGAGACGTAGCTAAATCTACTGTACAGTTGCCTAACGAGACGAGAGTTCTCTCAAATGAAACGGTAAATGCTCATGAAGTGGCTCTCACAGCGGCTCTGGTTCATGTCCTCATATAGTGACACGGCAGAAGCTACAAAAGACAGTGAGTGCATCCGTGTGTGCGCGTGCGTGTGGCAAATTAAACCGCACGTCTGTGCCATTCATTCACACAGAGATGCAGAACATGCAGGATTAATATTCAAGTAGTCTTTTATGGTTTAATATTCACAGACACTATTATATATTCAGCCACAGTCTGGAGCCCTGCGCTCAGATAAACACGGGATTGACTGAAAGCAGCTGCCTCTTATTGGGAACCGAAAATACTTGGTACTACAGAAATGCTAGTATTGTCACATTTTCAAAATTTCAGTACCGGTACTTGTGACATCCCTAGTGTATAACAATTATTTTAAGAGAACCTAAGATCAAGGAATTCTTGAGAATGTTTTCCTGCTTGAATGTTGATTTATATTCTCCATTGTTGCGGCTCCTCTCTTCCCAGTCTGTCAGTAACGCTCCGTTTAGTTCCTGTCTCTATGAAGCCCCTCCTTCTGAAAAGCACACTGTGCTCTGATTGGTCGGCTGGAGCAGTGTGTTGTGATTGGTCAAGTGTGTTTGGGAAATGTCCCGCCTCTTACCATAACCTGCAGTTTCAACACACTTCTAACTCACTCAACCAGGCCCCGCCCCTTTATTCTGCGTATTAATTATTATAATGAGGAATATTGTGACTTGTTCATTCTCGGAAGAAAACTCAAGACTACAATGGAGGCGTTTCAGGGAGTTCAGAAACACTGACACTGATATAGAGAAGAACTATAACTTTGCAGAGCTTTTTCCTGATCAAACAGTTGAACATGGGGGAAAGCATTACAGGATGGTTATATTGCATTGTTTGTACACTAAATGTTTTCAGTGCACAGAGGAATTTAAGTTTGGAACAGGAAACATTTGTTGTGCTGTGGATGAGTGTGAAGTGAATCTGTGGTTGTAGACTGAAGCTTCACATTGGGAAGCAGCTGTCCGGTGAAACGCTGCTCTATTAATGCGAGTCGTTGGCTCACACACAGCGCTGTGAGAGATACAGAAGTGTCCAGTTCTGCGTCTCTAGACTTGCAGTTGTTTAAGTGTGAATGGTCCTTTTGTTTCTGTATCTCTTCATGTGGTGGTCTGAAGCTGTAGGCCATCTCTGCACTTGTCTCTGTCATGTGTTTAGAAATTACAGCATTGAGTAAAATGTGTTGTAACTAATTAAGCACCATTATTCAGTGAACATTGACTGTACAAGCATATCTGTCTGCTATCGGTGCAATGAACGTGAGCTGATCTTCAATTTATCATTCACAAAGCAGCTGTAATACCTTGTCTTAAGTGGACGTGATACAATAAGATTCCAGTGATGAGCAGTTTGTCTGTCCACTCCAGATGCGACACAACTACATGACGTGACGCAATCAAAAACCACAGCCAATCAGAAGAGCGTGTGGGCGGAGTCTCTCTGCAGGCGTACTGCACTCATAACCAAATCAATCAAAACTCAGACAAACATTTAAAGGGAACACACACAGTTTCTGCCAGTCTCGTGTTAATCTTGAGTATCTATAGAGTAGTGTTGATCCTTCATATCTCCCAAGAGTCTTTAGTTTATCATATTTATAAAAGACAGATACACTGTACCGATTCTTTCAGAAAACAGCCGAGCTCGTGGAGGCGTGCAGTGGGCGGAGCTAAAGAGTCAGAAGAACACACACACTTACTCACTTGCCAACCAAACACACACATTTGATGCAGTTTCACTCACCGCCTGCGGTTTCCACTCATGACCGGGAACAAACACACACACTTGCAGAACCCCGGAAACACAAACTGCATCCACTGTTCCCTTAACGCTGGGTTATTTGGGAAGCTGAACAAGGTGATCTTTCCCTCACACCAGAAACACACTTCTTTAGTGATATTGTTGATCTCGTGTCTAAACACACAATGCCAGCGCCGCCGATCTGTTTACCTGCATGTCATTTGACCATTAACCAACATCAGAGAACCATGAATATGCAAATGTGTTGTTAAATTGAAATTGTATCATACACATTGTAATATATGTTATGTCTCAGGGGCTCTGCTGATAGAAAACGTTTGTGAAACCTTAAATAATAGATTGAGGATTTGATGCTGAATTTATCCCAGTGATTGTCCACAACCTTGTGCTTTTTTGTCCTGATTAAAGATGCAACGCCCCATTAAACTCCCTCACACTGACTTTCCCCTGAAAGCAGTTTCCAGAGGCACTTCCTGGTTTAGTGCCATGGTTTTCCAGGAATCATAAACTGTTTGAAAAGGGAAGACTCAAAGAACGTAGTGATGCCACACAATGGATCTATAAATTATACCTAACTTTTTCTTTACTACTTTGCGTATCTTGGTCAGGGTGATGAATTGATTGCCACTTTACGAGCTCTGTATTTAGTGTGCGACTATTAAATTGAATGTCATTACAGACTTGGACTACTACAGCAAGAGCCAGAGGCGAGTTTAGTGAGGTTTGTTTGTTGGTAGTGGTCAGCGTGTGGATGAGTCCTGTGTGTGTTGAGCAGCGCTGGCCTCTGGCAGAGGTTTCGAGTCCGGCCTCTTCGGCATTAAAGCAACAAGGCCGGTCTCTGTGTGGAGAGGGCAAACTGGCCCGGGGCCCCGGAGTCAAACAACATGGCAGCAGCTGTCTAAAGACCAGGCCAGTGTGTCCTTTCAGACGGACACAGACGCGGCTTTATACCGTCCTGCTGTTATTGGATGGCCGTGCGCTTGGAAAAAGCCACTGAGATATGAGACCTCTTTCCTCTCTCTGACTATTTGGCATCCCATGATAGTTGATATCAGAAATCTCCACACTAGAGGTCAACCAATATTGGTTTCTACAGATACGGATGACTTGGGGGAAGGTTAAAGTCAATTTACAATTAAAGGGACGGTTCACACAAAAATTAAAATTCTGTCATCATTTACTCGCCCTCAAGTTGTTCCAAACCCGTATTAATTTCTTTCTTATGAAGATATTTTGAATAATTTCCATAGTGTTTTTTTTCCCTCCATACTGTGGAAGTCAATGGAGCCCATCAACTGTTTGGTTACCCATATTCTTCAAAATAACTTCTTTTATGTTCAACAGAACAAGGAAACTTATACAGGTTTAGAACAATTGGAGGGCAAGTAATTTCATTTTTAGGGAAGTTGTTTTAATGCACTCCTTATGTACAAATGTACATAAGTGAACGGTACTTCATAAAAATAAAAAAAAAAAATAATTATCACATGAATATATTGTAATATATTATAATAATATCAAGTATTATTCTTAACAATAATTTATTAATATAAATATTTTTATAAAATATTTTTATAAATAAAATAATAATAATAATATCTGAAAATACAAAAATGATCACATTCATATTTTTCAATACATTATTAAAATATTATAATATATGTATTATTATTAACAATAATTGAAAATGATACATATTTTATTATTTATATTTTATATTTATAAATAAAATAATAGTAATTGAAAAATACAAATCACATTCATATTTTCATTCACATCATACATTAATATACTTTTCAATATAATTGAATGAATATTTTAATATATTTATAAATAAACTTTGATAATGATCATTTAAAATACAAAATACTGTTATATTATTTATAAATAATATTTAATAATAATAGTAATAATTCATTGTTGTTGATGATGAAATTATTATGATTAATTATTGGAGTTTATCTGCAGAAAATACAATATCTACTCCCTACAGATTAAAAGTAACTGGCATGAACAAAATTGAAGCCTGGCACATTTTTCCTGACCAACTCGCTCATCTGGACCGTAAAAGTTTGTAGAGGTTATTCATGGTTTTGTCTGAATGCTTGATTTTGTCCAGAATGTGTCTCCTGCGTTCTGTAGGTGCCGTGAGGTCATGGTTGGCTCTTAAAGCGCTGCGTTTCCATTAGAACAGCTCTTGTAGTTTCCACTGTACGAGTGCGGCTGGCGTTTGATGTTTGAGACGGGTGTGGTGTGGAGGACTGGGAAAGGGGCGGTGGGTCTGATGGTAACACAACCCGCCTGGGCTAAAAATAGATGTGGAAGGAAAAGCCTGGATGTCTGTGGTCTCTTGCGCTAATTACAGGGCGAGGTTAACTGTGCAAACCTGCAGATGTGCGCAGACTGTTGCATAGTTTGTTGCAAAGCATTCTTTCACATGAGGTGTCCGTATGTGGTTACATAAGCTAGTAACTTTTACTAGGCCACCTCTGAAATAAATAATCTCTCCATATAAAGGCCCTATCTATCCACTATATTGCCAACAGTTTTGTGACGCCTGCCTTTACATGCACATGAACTTTAATGCCATCCCATTCTTAATCCGTAGGGTTTAATATGGAGTTGGCCCACCCTTTGCAGCTATAACAGCGTCAATTCTTCTGGGAAGGCTTTCCACAAGGTTTAGGAGTGTGTTTATGGGAATTTTTGACCATTCTTCTAGAAGCGCATTTGTGAGGTCAGGCACTGATGTTGGACGAGAAGGCCTGGCTCGCAGTCTCCGCTCTAATTCATCCCAAAGGTGTTCTATCGGGATGAGGTCAGGACTCTGTGCAGGCCAGTCAAGTTCCTCCACACCAAACTTTGTGCACAACCGACGCTTTGTGCACTGGTGCGCAGTCATGTTGGGACAGGAAGGGACCATCCCCAAACTGTTCCCACAAAGTTGGGAGCATGAAATTGTCCAAAATGTCTTAGTATGCTGAAGCATTAAGAGTTCCTGTCACTGGAACTAAGGGGTCAAGCCCAACCCCTAAAAAAAAAACCCACCCCATAATCCCCCCTCCACCAAACTTTACACTTGGCACAATGCAGTCAGGCAAGTTTGCCAAGTACCGTTCCCCTGGCAACCGCCAAACCCAGACTCGTCCATGGGATTGCCAGACAGAGAAGCGTGATTGGTCACTCCAGAGAACACGTCTCCACTGCTCTAGAGTCCAGTGGCGGCGTGCTTTACCCCACTGCATCCCACGCTTTGCATTGCACATGGTGATGTAAGGCTTGGATGAGCTGCTCGGCCATGGAAACCCATTCCATGAAGCTCTCTACACACTGTTCTTGAGCTCATCTGAAGGCCACAGAAGTTTGGAGGTCTGTATCTATTGACTCTGCAGAAAGTTGGCGTCTTCTGTGCACTGTGACCCTCAGCATGCGCTGACCCCGCTCTGTGATTTTACGTGGCCTACCACTTCGTGTCTGAGTTACTGTTGTTCCCAATCGCTTCCACTTTGTTATAACACCACTAACAGTTGAGCGTGGAATATTTAGTAGTGAGGAAATTTCAGGAATGGACTTATTGCACAGGTGGCAACCTATCACGGTACCACGCTTGAGTTCACTGAGCTCCTGAGAGCGACCCATTCTTTCACAAATGTTTGTAGAAGCGTCTGCATGCCTAGTGCTTGATTTATACACCTGTGGCCATGAAGGGATTGGAAGGGGTGTCACAATACTTTTGGCAATATAGTGTATATACAATGATTTTTCTGACCGCTGACCCTGGTTTTATCCCATACAGGAAGGGCAAAGGGAAGCCCAACGGGAAGAAGCCGCCCACCGAGGAGAAGAAGCATTACCTGGACGCAGAATACACCAAAGTAAGAGTCGTGGATTTTGACCTCAAGGAGCTGGTGGTGTTGCCGAGGGAGATCGACCTGAACGAATGGCTCGCCAGCAACAGTAGGTGTCTCACGTGACCTCGAGTTAAGACCAAATTAAATTTACAATGCAGAATTTGTGCGGTCCAAGATCAGCACTTTTAATATGTGAAATAGAATCTGTTTTTTGGCCAAAGGCACTTTGTAGAAATGCAAAAATGGTCCCCAATTTAGCTACATTTTATTTCATGTTGTTTTTATTGTGGAAAAGTCGTGACCCTTGACCTTTGACCCTTCTGCTGTGTTGTTGTGTCTAGTTTCTAGGTGTGTTTTATAAACATCTGTATGATTTCAGCTCTGTTATATAACTGACTGTATGATAAAGCCCGCTCAGAATAATAGCATTCCAAAGTCCACGAATCACACCATTGTGTGCATTTCCCTCGATTTTATCTTGAAAGAAAACACGTGAAAAAAAAATCATAAAGTATGGCTTAATGTAGGAAACATTAATGCACTTTCAAATTCCACAAGCTCTTATTAAACCTCATCGCTGCTTTGTATGGTGAATTGAAGCCTTTGCTCTCGATCGGTTCAGTCACAGCTGGATCTGCACAGTTTGCGCTCGTCTCATATGGTGTCGCTTCATGCGTTTCACATATTTCTCAAATATAAAGCATTAATATGGGTTATTTTATGAATTTCAAATATTCCATCAAAGATTGTTAAATTACGGATGCACAGTTACACAGTCCGTGAGGTGACCCTGTTATTTTAAATGGGAATACGGTTGATCATTTCACTCTTATTTTAGCCGTTGCATTGGGCTCATATTTCTCATATTTCAGTAACTTAGATTATTCTACAAAACCACAGTATCATCGTTGACCATTTAAGATTGTGCCAAACGTTTGATTTTGTGGTATAATTTTAGTAAGGTGTAGAAACAGTTGATGCATAACCTGAATACTTATAAATATTTTATATATACAAGTATATTATATATAAATATTATATATACATTTTCAAATAATAATGATGTAAGAAAAGATTTGTTATATTCAGAAAAATGTTTATTATACATAGTAAAATGTAATGTCACTCAAAAGTCATGGTTTATGCAAATTTTAATGAGTAACACAAAGGTATGTATATTCTTTGCCAAATGATTAATTGCTGAAATATTGCTGTATACGTGTCATGATTATTTATTAATCGTATGATTCATTATTTGAGATAATTGTGCAGTTTAAATTCCAATCATATTTTTAATTTATATTTATATATTGCAATATATTTTATTATATTATATTAATTAAATTGTATTATATTAAAGTATATTATATACAATTTTATATATATATTAATTGTATTATTATATAATAATATATACAATATATGTATATATTATAATGTACAGTATATTATATATACAATTCCAAGTAAATAAAGTTTTAGGCTTACACTGTAAGTGACGAAGAAAACGATCTTTTAATCGCAGTTATTAGTATGACAATGGTTCGTCAGCACAAAGTTCACGATGGTGACGGCCTCGATTGCTGTGTATTATCATCCGTTAATCTTTGAATCGTCTCTGTGATTTTCCAGCCACAACGTTCTTCAATCTCATCAACCTGCAGTACAGCACAATCTCTGAGTTCTGCACGGGAGACACGTGTCCAGCCATGACCGCCTGCAATACGTGAGTATCTATTATTCATCCGGCCTCTGTTATCCATTATTAAGCCTGCGGAGCAGCAACTGGACACTCTTCTGTGACAGGAGACCCTCAGGGGTCGTGACCTGCGGTCGTGTTTGACCTCTGGGAAAGAAGGGATAGTTAGAATAAAAGGATATGGAATGGTTTTTAATTTTTGTTGTGCCAGGGATCCGTTTTGTTCTAAAACTGGGTCAGCTGTGTGCTGATGGGAAAAGGAAGCAACTCGAGTGTTTACTGAAGCATTATGGGAAGATGCCCTAACAGACAGTTTGGCTAATGAACAACCACAGAGAAGAAAGTGTGTCAGACAGGCGATATGTGACACGACGGATGATGAGAGAAGCACGTTTAGCGTGTGTGTGTGTGTGTGTGTATATATATACAGTGGTGGTCAGAATTATTGGCACCCCTGGTAAATATGATCAAATATGGCTGTAAAAAATTAATCTGCATTGTTTATACCCTACAAATATGTTCATTCATCACAATGAGTAAAACCACAGAATATAGTTCTGATGTGCAAAAGATTGTTGAGCTTCACAAAACCAGAAAGTGGCTGTAGGAAAACAGCTAAAGCATTGAAAATCCCCATTTCCACCATCAGGGCAATAATGAAGAAGTTCAATCAACTAAAGATGTTACGTGTGTGTATATCATCCTAATGCAAGAGAGGAGGAGAGTTTGGGGTCAGAAAGCCTAATAAAAAAAAAAATCAAACAACCCCTACATCACCACATGTTGTTTGGGAGGGATTGAGGAAAAATCCTCCTCGCTCATCCAGAAACAAACTCCAGCATATTCAGAGCAGACACGACTGGAGCTTCAGACGAGACCTGGCTCTGTGGTCATGAAACTATAAAAAGAGCTTTTTTGGCAGCAAATCCAGCAGATGGGTTTGGGGCAAACGGGGATAAAAAGCACCCCATGCCCACCGTTAAAAATACCGCTGGATCTTTAATGTTGTGGGCTTATTTTTTTGCTGGAGGTCCTGGACATCTTGTTCAGATTCATGGTATCATGGATTCTAGCAAATACCAGCAGATAATAAATCAAAACCTTCTGCTAGAAATCTGATAATGGGCCGCACAAATGTGTCACTGAACACAAAATGAAGCTTCTGCCATGGCCGTCCCAGTCCCTGACCTGAACCCTATAGAGAATGAGTGATGAACTGAAGAGAAGCACCAACATGGATCTGGGAATCTGAAGGATCTGGAGGGATTCTGTGTGGAGGAATGGTCTCCGATCTCTGGTCAGGTGTTCCCCAAACTCATCAGGCATTATAGAGGAAGACTCAGAGCTGTTATCTTTCAAAAGGAGGTTGCAAAAAGTATTTAATAAAAGGGTGCCAATAATTGTGGCCAAAGTGTTTTGGAGAGGAGCATTCATTTCATAATGTGATTTACCCCCCACTTTCAATTATTTTACTTTCAATGAAAGGTTAGATTTTTTTTTTTTTTCAATAAAACATCAAAAGGATAAACGATGCAGATTTATTTTTTACAGCCATATTTGATCATATTTACCAGGGGTGCCAATAATTCTGACCACCACTGTATAGGGTTTATGTTTGATCAGCGTTTGAAGAAAAACGTCATGTGATGCTGGTTTTAGATTTATATAGCAGAAGTCTGTTTATAAACCTTATCTCTCTCTCTCTCTCTCTCTCTCTCTCTCTCTCTCTCTCTCTCAGGACATACTACTGGTATGATGAAAAAGGGAAGAAGACGAAGTGCACAGCGCCGCAGTACGTGGACTTCGTCATGAGTTCAGTCCAGAAGCTGGTGACCGATGAGGACATCTTCCCCACTAAATATGGTGAGCGAGTCTCTACCGACACCTAGTGGACTCATGTGGAAACTGCATGAGGGAAGTCAATGGCCCAGATCTTTTTTTTTTAGGGTTTACAGTTTAATTATAACGCATAGTAAAATATAACCATATAATATGTAACTATATCCCAAATATAAATATAATCTTATTTCACTTCTGTTTTGTTTATTTAAAAAGTATTAAATGGCTAATAAACACTCACACACCTGGATGGTTGCATGGATACATGTTTAGGAAATTGTTAAAAAATAATAAACTGCATTAAAGTAAATAATATGGGACTTTAAATTTCAATCATGTTTTGCCAAAGAAATTAATATTTATATTATCTTATATTATATTAAATACATTTTTAAATAAATATTAAAGTACATATGGGACTATTTTTTTATTATTATTGTATTATGAACTGTAGTTTGTGAACTTCTGTATATTGAAACGGCAACATTTCAGTCTTATGACCTATATCATTTTACATATAATTTTAAAATTGTGATTTCCAGGCCTGAATGGAAACTAATAGTCTTTCTTAATATATATAATCTAATATAAAATTCCTATAATTTGATTGATTGTGATAGTGAATATATATGTACACTACTGTTCAAAAGTTTGGGGCCGTTTAAGAAATTAATACTTTTATTCATCAAGGATGCATTAAATCAATCAAAAGTGACAGTGAAGACATTTATAATGTTACAAAAGATTCTATTTCAAATAAATGCTGTTCTATTGATCTTTCAATTTATGAAAATATCCATCTATCTATCTATCTATCTATCTGCATAGCAACCACCCTGATCACCCTAGCAACGACATAGCAACACCCTGGCAACCACCCAGAATTCCTTAGCAACAGCATAGTAACACCCTAGCAACCACCCTAAGTCACTTAGCAATCATATAGCAGGCAACCACAAAGCAACACTCTAGCAAAAACCCTGTGTACCTTAGCAACAGCATAAAAACACCCTAGCAATCACCCGAGTACCTTAGCAACCACATAGTAACACCACTCATAGTTACCTACTAACCACCCTGAATACCTTAGCAACCATTTAGCAACACCCTAGCAACTACCCAGAATACCCTAGCAACTCCATCCATCCATCCAATCAATTTCAATCTGAAAACCTTCACACTTCAAGCCTTTAAAACTAAATCAAACTTTCTTGCTAGGCTTTTTCAAGCCAACTTAAAGTTTGTCTACAAACTTTTTTTGTCTAGTTTTATATAATAAAAATATTTAAAATGTTTTACTGTATTTTTGATCAAATAAACACAGCCTTGGGGAGCAGAAGAGACTTCCTTGAAACGCATCAAAAACATCTTACTGACCGTATAAATTCATTTGACCTGATATAAATAAAAGTCTTATGTGTAAATGTGTGAGAAATATTGCCGTTCATGTGTAAAGCGCTGGTTTCCGTGTGTCCTCCACAGGTAAAGAGTTCCCCAACACCTTCGACGTGTTGGTGAAGAAAATCTGCAGGTATCTCTTCCACGTTCTGGCCCACATCTACTGGTCCCACTACAAGGAGACGGTGGCCATGGACCTGCACGGACACCTAAACACACTGTACACGCATTTCATAGTCTTCATACGGGAATTCAACCTGATGGACCCCAAGGAGACGTCCATAATGGACGACCTGACGGAGGCCCTGTGCACGCCTCTGCCGCCCCAGCCACAGAACCACGTGACCGAGAGATGAGGCCGGCGCCCGCGCTCGCGCCGCACCTGCCAAGCCGGGGTTCAGAAGGACTTCAGCGCTCGCACAGCCGCTGGGACTCACAGACCTTCACCCTCCCAGAACATTGCTCTCTTTAGGACCCAGTGAGGAGCGCTCAGCCGGGCCGGACGACCTCAGAGGCGGCCTGTCTAACCCTTTAACCAAGAACAACCTGATGCTTCTTTTTGTTTCCTTCCCGTTCTGCGCTCCCTCGCCCCTTTGACGCATATGAGCAGCACTTTCCCCTCTCTTGGTTTGATAAGGGTGTTGGCCTGGGTATAAAGGTTTCTTTCTCGTTTTTTTATAGGGTAAAAGGGGAGTGAGTGAGTGAGTGTGTGTGCGTGTGCGCGCGCGTGTGTGTGTGTGTTCAAGGCTTTTGCACTCAGGAACTGAGAGAGCTGTCAATGCTACCTGCTCACCCATAAGCCTCTCGGTGTCACTTTACTCATCATATAGCGGTCCCATTGTCCCGGACGGCCCTCTACGTAAACGGGATAGACTTGTGTTGCGTATTAGCATGTTAACCACTGTAGAGGAGCCCGTGTTAGACGGGCGCGCCGGCTCCAGGGCCTGGGTTCACGCGTTCTCTCTCGAGTGACAAAGACATTGGCGTTGTCTGCTGTTGAATCCAAACGCCTGCTCTTCAGGCTCTGGGAGCGTCCCGGGACACGGGGAGGCGTGCCGTCATGTCTGGCCTCCTTCTGAAAAGACGATTTGTGAATGGAAAAGAATGTACACTTAGTCTCTACCTATCGATCGCAAAGATTATTATCTTACAGTGACTGAGAGAGCGAGGAGAAGAGCGGCAGATGTTTTAGTTGTGTTGCGATGACCTCTTTGTGAGACGATCGGACCTTTTCCTTTTATTTAATTTATTTCTTTGTTTTCTTTTTCTTTTGGTTTTAGTTGACGTTTTTCAGGGCTCCTCAGTTCTGGCTTTTTGTTTTATGTATTTTAATAATACTTTAAGTTAAAAGCGATTTAATATTTTAAGCTCTGCAAATTATAACCTAATAAAATATTTAAAAGTCACAAGCGATGGTATTTAGTGTCTTTTTTTTCATGTCTTGAGTGTTTTTAGCCATCAGAATTTTTGAAGATGTTTAACAGTGGAATTCCTGCTGGAAAACTACATTACCCAGAATTCTGCAATGAAATCTCCACGTCAATCAAAGAAACAAGCGGAATGTGCCAAAAGAGCTCCGCCCACTTCTCTTTGTCTGATTTTTAAATATTATGGTTGCTTTAGAGTGCAAAAGTGCCGCTCACGTTTACAAACTTTGATTTATTCACTAAATCCCTACTTTAGTTTTTACTGGTGAAAAACTACATTACCCATGATTCTCCACTCAAATCCTGCCAAAAGAGCTCCGCCCACTCCCAAAAGTCTGGTGCTCATACATTTAGATGGTTTGACACATTAAGAATGAATAAATAATGCTTTTGCGATTTATCTGAATTATTATTAAACGTACACTAGCGGTTAATAAACAAACCTGTATGCGTCTTGTGGAAGAACATTATAGCCGGAGCCACTTCTCTCCATCTATGACGGCTCCTGCTGGGAATGGGATACTCCGCAGCTGGTTGTCCCGTGTAGTTTGGAAGAGGGATTCATGATGTTCTCACTCATAATATAAATGCTGTACGTTTTGAACAAAGTGTCATTTCCATACAACTCTGAAATGATGCTGAAGCATGGCGTCAAACATCATTGTGGTGTGGTTTTCACACTGGGGTCCGGGGAAGGGTTTGGAGAACAGTGTAAAAAAGTAACGATTAAGATTAAATAAATTAATTAAAATAAATAAAAATATTAAAATAAAGATTATAAATTTGCTCTAAATTAATAAAACAAATGCTAAATATTAGATTCAAATATTATTTTTTTTTAAAAACTACTAAACTAAATAGATGAAAAATAAATAAAAAGATTCAAATAAATATTCAAATAAATTATATAAATTAATAAAACAAATACCACATATTAGTTAAATTTGCTATTAATAAATGACAAATAAATAGATGAAAAAAAAAAAAAAATACAAATTTGATATAAATTGAACAAATTCCAAATATTAGATTAAAAAAATGTGCTATTAATGACACAAATAGATTCAAATAAATATAAATACACAGTACAGTAGAAAAAAACTTTATTATAATTAATAATATTTTCTAAATAATTTACACACATTTATAACATTCATTTTTCACAGTATAAATTGGGTCTTTATACATTAAAATGTATAGCTGTCTTTTAAATTTGAGGTTAAGGGTCGGTGGCATCTAAAAGACAGAAGACCCCGTCCTGAAGTCCATAATGAATGCATGTTTTAAAAAAGGGGCATTTTATTACAATGAAAAATACAATAAGAGTCTCGCTACAGATCAACAATATGCAGAATATTGTGCAGTTCATCATTTTATTATTTTACAAGAAATGAATTATACAAACCATATACAGCCATAAAGATCTAATTCTACATGATTCCGCCGGTTTATTTGTCGGCTCGCACAAACGCGGAGAAGACGCTGTCCTTCTGCTCCAGCAGCACGTCGGGTTCATCGTATTCAACGATTGCGCCGTGTTTCATCACGATCACCGCGTCTGAGCCCAGGATGGTGTGGACGCGGTGCTGTCCGACACAAAGAACATCCGTTTAGATGAGTGAGATTTATGGTTTACAGTAAGAGAGGTGCGGGTACTCACTGCTATGGTCACCACCGTTCGGTCAGCAAACGCCGTCATCACTACTTTCTGCAGAATACTCTCCTGCAAGAGCAGAGGGAGATGGAGGTTAGGTGAGCCTAGATGCAGAAAACATGACACTGAATGACGCTTTCTGGTTCTCACTGTGGCCATGTCAATCGATGCGGTGGCTTCATCCATGATGAGGATGCTGCTCTTCCTCACGAAGGCTCGAGCGAGACAGAAGAGCTGCCTCTGGCCCTGACTGAAGTTCTCTCCGCCCTCGGTCACCACGGCTTCTGTGGAGCAGACAGGACGGGTCAGGCCAAAGAAAACCAGTACCAGTCTAAAGTCTTCAAATTGTTCTTCTGCTCACCAAGGCTCATTTATCTGCTCATAGATACAGTGAAATATGACTCCAGTGTGAATCAGCTGTTCTCTGTGTGAATATATAGTAAAGTGTGATTTATTCCTGTGATCAAAGCTGAATTTATCATCATTACTCCAGTCTTCAGTGTCACATGATCCTTCACAAATCATTCAATATGAGGATTTGATGATCAACAAACAGTTATGATTATTATCAGTGTTGAAAACAGTTCATATTTCTATGGAAACTGAGACATTTTTATTTTTCCTATAAAAACGATAGATTTATTTGAAATGATAACATTATACATTTTTAAATCTAATATTTGGTGTTCGTTTTATTAATGTATTTTTATTTTAATAATTTATTTGAACATTTTATCTATTTATTTTAGTCATTTATTAATAGTATTTTTAAATCTAATATTTGGTATTTGTTTTATTAATGTATATCAAATTTGTATTTTAATCTTTTATTTATTTATTTTAATCCATTTATTTCAGTCATTTATTAATAGCAATTTTTTTTAAATCTAATATTTGGTATTTGCTTTATTATCGGTCCGTGTGCGTTGCGTTGCGTTCGTTCGTTTTTCTATTTAATATTTAAAGCTGAAAAATGTATTAATTTTTCGTTTTTTTTTCAAAAAAATAAGAAAAACGAGAATTCGGCTTGATTTTATATTTTTAGGTTCAGGGATAGAAAATGGATAAATGGCTGCCTATGGGACATTGAATCATTCACTCAACCGATTCGTTCAAAGAATCAGATTCATTCATGAGCTGTCCAGAGACTCAGCCGCACAACGGTTCTGTGGCTTTATTTTGCAATAGCATTCATTTCAGCTTCATCATAAAAGTTATTTACATATTTACACTTAAATTGATAGTAATCGATGCGCTGTCCAGTGGGTCACGCAGCTTTGCCACACAGATTTTGATAGCTGGACAACTCATAAAACCAGTGGTGTGTCGAAGAAGTCGGCTGATGGGTAATGTGGGTGCAGATGCGAGATAACCTACATGAATATTTCTGAAATAATCAGATAATATTTCTCTAGCACGTAGGTTGTCGAATCCATGCCTATAGAGAAGAAATCCCTTTCTAGGCCCTGCCCAGCGTGATTTGTGTCGAAGCATTAGTCCGGTTGTTTGATGAGAGAGAGTTTATTTGTCATAAACACTTTAAGAATCCGCTCAGGACTGTTGTTCTGCACGGATCTGTGGAAGAACTGCACGCGGCACGGGTTGATCTGTGCTTGACCAATCAGCGGAAAGGGCCGCTTCACGCCCGCCCACACGTGGGAATCAAATATTCAAGCCATTTATCCATTTTCTATCCCTGAACATAAAAATATAAAATCAAGCTCAATTCTCACGAATAAATGAGCCATTTTCTTAAAATCGAAAAACAAATGAACCATTAATTTATATCAAGTTTGTATTTTAATCATTTATTTAAATTTGTATCTATTTATTTTAGTCATTTATTAATATCCATTTTTAATCCAATGTTTAGTATTTGTTTTATTTATTTTAACCTTTTATTTATTTATTTATTTTAATCTAAGTCTTTTAGTCATTTATTAATAGGAATTTTTTTATCTAATATTTATTTGTTTTATTAATTTATATATATATTTTTAATCTTTTATTTGTTTATTTTAATCCATTTATTTCAGTCATTTATTAATAGCATTTTTTAATCTAATATTTGGTATTTGTTTTATTACTTTATATCAAATGTGTATTTTAATCTTTTATTTATTTTAATATTATTTATTTATTTATTTTAATCTATATATTTTAGTCGCTTATTAACAGCAATTATTTTATCTAATATTTGGTATTTGTTTTATTAATTTATATCAAATGTGCATGATAATCATTAATCTTTTATTTATTTATTTTAATCTATATATTACATTTTAATCTTAATCCTTTTTTAAATAGTTTTTTTTTTACACCGTTCTCCCAACATGTCCCTCTAGCATTTCCTTGTTATTTCACATTGTTCCCAGTATTTGTGATCAAATAAACCCAGCCCCGGTGAGCAGAAAAGACTTCTTTCAAAAACATTATAAATCTGAATGATTCCAGACTTTTGACCAATAGTGTAAACTTCTCATTTCCGGTCAGTTGGTGGCACTAATGTGCAGACTTCACTTTTAAAACATGCTAAAGCTCATTCATTCACCTAATCCACCGGGCAAAGCTTTAACAACGGGCATGAGCTGGGCGATTTCCAGAGCCTCCCAAAGCATTTTATCTGTGGCCTTTCTCTCTGGATCCAGATTAAACCTGAGGAACAGAGAAAACACGCGTGTGCTTCATGACTACAGCTGAGAACACTAGAAGAGTGAGTGTGTGTGTGTGTGTGTGTGTGCGTGTGTGTGTGTGCTTCATGACTACAGCTGAGAACACTAGAAGAGTGAGTGTGTGTGTGTGTGTGTGTGTGTGTGTGTCTGGTGTGTGTGTGTGCAGGCAACCTGATGGAAATGCAGTTTACTTCAAATTTTCACTTCAAAATGAAAATATCCTGATAATTTACTCACCCCCATCTCGTACAAGATGTTCATGTCTTTCCTTCTTCAGTCGAAAAGAAATTCAGTTTTTTGAGGAAAACATTCCAAGATTTTTCTCCATATAATGGACTTCAATGGGGACCAACGGTTGAAGGTCACGCTAGACGTAGGCAGAAGTACCGCCCCAAGCGAACGTGCGTTTTTTAGGGTGTTTGTATTAGTCTTCGCACGTTCGCTTGGGGCGGTACTTCTGCTTACGTCTAGCGTGACCTTTCCGACGTGATTATGCAATCCATGGCGCGCCGAAGAGCAGCACAAGATGAGCAATTTAGGTTAAAAAGTATATACATTTTTATTCTTTTTTGAAAAGGACTGATCGTTGCGCTAGATAAGACCCTAATCCTCGTCTGGGATCGTGCAGAGCCTCTGAAGCCCTTCCTCTGAAACTGCATTGATTTGGACCTTCAACCGTCGGTCCCCATTAGAGTCTGTGATGGGGAGAAAAATCCTGGAATGTTTTCCTCAAAAAACGCAATTTCTTTTCGACTGAAGAAAGAAAGACATGAACATTTTGGATGAGATGGGGGTGAGTAAATTATCAGGAAATTTTCATTTTGATATGAACTAATCCTTTACAGGAGTAAATCCTGTGCGCAGCCTCACCGAATTGTTCCACTGAATAGAATGGGATCCTGCAGGATAATGGAGAACTTTGATCGTAGCGTCTGCAGAGGAAGCTTGGCTATATCAATCCCGTCAATGACAATTTGCCCTGTGTGAGAACAACCGACACCATGATCTCAAAGATCTGCAGATGAGAACATTTTGATCATGAGTTTGATCATTTTAGGGAGTTTTACCCTCGAACGTGTCCAGCATTCTGAAGAGAGCCAAAGAAAAGGAGGATTTTCCACTTCCTGTCCGTCCACAAATTCCCACCTAGCAACAAAAGCTTCAGTCGTCATGTGCTCAGTTTGTGCATGTGTGTGTGTGTGTTAGTGTAAAGCGTGTGCTGACCTTCTGTCCTGGTCGGATGTGTGCGTTGACGTGTCTCAGGACCGGTTTCAGGCTGCTGTCGTAGCGCACGCTCAGGTTCTTGATCTGGATCTCTCCGTACTTCGGCCATCCTGCAGGAACCTGAGCTGGAGCTGCAAACACCAGATATGGCCAGATGTCACACTCATCTTCTGTCAAACATCATATATATACTGTGCATTACGGATGCTAATAAATTAATATTTGACTCATAGAATATATTATTATTATTATTATGATATGGATTTAGATCAAATATTAATACTATCATTTGATTATATATTAATAATATTAATAATAAATGTTCCCATTTTGTTTCCCCCTGAATGAACATGAATTATTACTGTATATACCAGAAAAAATTGACAAATATACTTTATATAGAAATGATTGGTTTTTAAAATACAGTATCTTTTTATATTGAATAATATATCTGATTATGAAATTAATCATGATTCATATATATATATATATATATACAGTATCAGTATAAACTATGAAACTATGAGTAAAATTATTTTTAAATTATAATTTTTAATTTATAATTATTGTTTTTTAAATATTATATATTTAAATAAGTAAAATATATATGTAGATATATATTACATGTTTAATTAATAATTAATTAGATTTTTTTTTCTTTATTTAATAATCCCAAAACATTTTTTTAAAAATAAATAATTTTATTTAAAATATATAACTTTTTTTCTGTATAAATATGAACTACTGGTTGGTTCATTTGTACCATAAAATAAATAATAATAATATATCAGTAGTTTATATTCATTCAGATATAATTTTAAATAAAAAATAAAAACTTTTATACTTACTCTGATTATGATTTGAAATTAATATTCTATTTGTGTATTCATATTTGTATTAATGTTCCCTAAAATGTTATTACTTTACATGTATATAATATACTGTATTTCCAGAAAAAAAACATTATATTCACCAAAATAATATTTATAATAATATATAACAATATAAACCTATATCAGTATTTATTTTCAATCAGATATATATTTAAAATATATATTTAATTGTTAAATAAAAAAAAAATATATATATTTATTTATTATTATTATTTTTTTAATGTTCCCAAAACTTTTATTATTATTTATTATTACTTTTTCTGAAAAAACTTTATACTTACTCTGATTATGATTTGAAATTAATTAATTATTTGAATCCTATATTCATATTTATTGTATTATATATATATATATATATATATATATATATATATATATATATATATATATATATATAAATAAAAACAATGTTCCCAATTGTTATGGTTTTTTTCCTCTGGTCCAGAGCTGGTGTGTTCACTCACTCATGAGGCCGTCGTAGCTCTCGGCGTGAGTGTGTATGAGCGCGCTGACTCTCTTCACACAGCCCAGCTGCACCTCCATGTCTGCCAGATTACGCACGATCCAGTTCAGGTAGTTCGACACCTTCAGGAAAGCAAGGCCGTTAGACACCTGAACTCGCTCTAGTAACGGCTGTGAGGACGGGGCATTTCTGCAGTTTACCATCAGTGCGTAGGTCAGTCCCAGACCCACCAGTCCTGCTGAGAGCTGCCGGTAGAGAGCGTTCGTTATCGACGCAACCGCCGCTATCAGCACCACAAACGCTCCAACATATTCCTGCACACAGTCAACACAATACTGTGAACAATAATGCATCAAATGCATTTATGACATGCTGAAATTAATAATAGGCAAATATATATATCCACATATGAGTGTATGTAATTTAAATCGATTTTCATTACCATGCGAACCTCCAGCCAGCGATTGGCTGCCGTCAGGAAGAGGGAGGAGATGTTATTAGCATCTGTGTGTTCCAGCAGTTTCTTCTTAAACTTCTGCTCATGCCTGAGACAAAAGACAGTCCAGTCAATGTCCAGTGGTCAGCACATTAAACAGCTGTCATGTGTGTACGGTCGGTACCTGAAGGCTCTGATGGTGGTGAGCCCCTCCACGGTCTGAGAGTAATGGGACAGAAGCGGCATCTCAGTGCTGTCCTCCAGCTGCTGCAGGTCTCTAACACACACACACACACACGACAGCAATCAACAATCAGTTACCAAAATATACAATATTACAGTTTTCTGTTTTGTATCATTAAAACATTACATTTTGAGAAATAATAGGAAATATAATACAAAACATTAAATATAAAATATAAAAAAATAAATGTATAAGTTATCAAATTAAATATGAAAATGTATGTATCATTAAAACTTTTTTAAAGTAAATATGTACATTTTGTTTCATTAAAACATAATTTTTGGGAAATATAATACAAAGAACAACATTAATATATTTTAAAAATTAAATATGAATATTTTGCATCATTGAAAATTTTTTTAATTTGGAAAATAATAATAATAATTAATATATACAAAAACAACATTAAATATAAAATATATTTTAAAGAAATACAAGTGCAATACATTATTAAAAAGAAATATGTACATTTTGTTTCATTAAAACATTTTTAATTTTTGGGAAAAAAAATAGGAAACAATACAAAAACTTCCAAATTAAATATAAAATAAAAACATAGAATATTTAATAAATTGTAAAAAAAAAAATATATATATATATATATATATATATATATTGCTTAATTTCTACATTTTGAGAAATAATAGGAAATATAATACAAAAACAACACTGAATATAATATTATACATATACATACAATGTAAAATGTAATCAAATAAAAATAAAAAATGTTTTTTTTTTAACATTATTTAATTATTATTATTTTTTTTTTTAAATGGGAAATATAATTACAAATAATTATAGCTAAAAAAACAACTTAAAAAAAAAGAAACTCAATGACACTATATTATACTAGTTAACCCGACAGAGTTCTACCAGAGATATTTTACTATGACCTCGATGGTGTGAAACTTTATAAATCATGGGCATTGTTTCTCGTGTGTATATTTCGTAAGTCTTCTACTCTGTGACTAACCTGGATGCAACTCTGAAATACTTCTGAATGAAGTAACAGGCGATGGCCAGTGGCAGTAGAGCAATGAGGAAGACGGGCGTGACGTAAGAGATGACGCCCACCGCAGACACACACAGCAGAGTCGAGCGAATCAAACACTCCATCGTGACCGGAATATGCTGGAATTACACCAAAACATCAGATCCATCCCTCTCATTCAAACACTAGCCAAGCCAAACCCAGATCAGACATACATAATAGATGTATGTCTCTTTAACCGGCTGTACCTGATCGATTGTGTTGGTATCTGTCGAGAATCGGTTCAGGATGTTCCCCAGTGGAGTCGTCTCGAACAACCTGGGTGAGGGACACAGAATAACACACGCAGCTGGTTTTTGAAATGTGTTGAGTCAACATGAGCTGTTATTAAAGCCCTGAACTCACACACACCTCATGGGTGCGAGCACTATGATGCGGAGGAGGCTGCAGTGAAGCTCTCGGGCCACCCGTAGACCCGTCCACTCGACCGCCAGAGACGTGACGAGACACAGCACGATCCCCAGAGCACACAACACACAGAACACCTGCAGGTACGACGAGTGACTGAACCCACAGTCCTGACAGAATCACAGGAAACAAGATCAGACTCCAACACTTTCTTAAAGCAGTATTTAACTATTTCATAACTGAAGAACCGTTCAAAAGTTTGGGATTGGTGAGAGTTCTTAATGTGTTTCTGATAGAAGTCTTTTCTGCACACCAAGATTGCATTTACAGTATTTGATCAAAAATACATTTTGAAATATTATTGCAATTTAAAATAACTGTTTTCTTTGTGAATATATAAAAAAATGCATATTTTAGTGTCTGGGCATCAAGCATGCTGAGATAGCTTTTGTGGATAAGTCATGTACCCACTGCGGGAAGTTGACCCTCACAGTGTGTGTCGAGACTTGAGTACCTCAGACGAGGTGGAGTCCCCTCACCTATACCCAGATCTAGTTCCTCTTCTGTGCATAAGACAAAGGCTCCTTCGGAGGATCACAGTGGAGGCTAACCTGCCGAGTGAGTCTCTGTGGACCCCCCACTCCTCCAGCGCACCGCAAGCTGTGGAGCTTCCGGATGAACACGCTGGTCCTTCTCATGGGGGACCAGCCGTTTCATTTGGGGCTCCGCCAGACGATCAGATGTCGATCGCTGCATCAGAGAGTAAGCTTGAGTCCTCTGGGGATGAAGACTCAGCTGCGTTGCCCCCTTCGGGGAGAGTGGCGTTGCCCAAGCCTGACCCAGAGCTGACAGCTATGCTTTCCCGGGCCGCAGAGAGAGTCGGCTCGAGTGGAGGCCTCCACTGTGTCTCTAGCCCTCAAGGTTAGACTCTTCCCCCATCACTACCCTTGATGATGGGACGGCCAAGGGGTACGTGGAGATCCTCCCCAGTGGAGTGCACGGTTGCGATGCAATTGTGTCCAAAAAGCGCTGCCGGCTGGAGGGGTACTCCACGTCTCCCATCCAAGGCATGTAAGTTCTCGTCCATTCTTTTGGCCAAGGCTTACAGAGCCGCTGGACAGGCCTGCACGCAATGGCTCTTCTGCAGGCGCAAGTGCAAGTGCTGCCCCTGGAGGAGGCAGACCAAGCCCTTGCTTTTCTTTGTCCCATTCGCACTTTGTTTGTTATGGAGGCCAGCAGAAGGAAAAGGCTATCTCCAAGCAGAGGTTGGCCCACTGGATAGTGGATGTCATAGTCTTGGCGTACCAAACTCAAGGCAAGCCATGCCCCCTCAGGTTGAGAGCTCACTTTACCAGGAGTGTTGCTTCCTCCTAGGCACTGGCGCACGGCGTCTTGCTGGCAGATATATGTAGAGCTGTGGGCTGGGTGACATCCAAAACGTTTGCTAGATTCTATAGTCTTCATGTAGAGCCGGTATCCTCTCGTATGCTCACTTCAAGTAGTCAGTGAACGCCGGGGACCCGCTCTGTGTTTTGCTTGCTGTTTTTTCCCCAGTTGGCAACCCTGTTTGAGTTCATCCAGCACCCTAGGCAGTCAGACATGACGGAGACATCTGACGCCAGGCCTAACACTTGTAAGTAACACTTTGCCAGCAGCCATATCACCCTGTAGCCCAAGACTGGTTTCCCACTGAAGCTTAGCAGGGCTGAGCCTGGTCAGTACCTCGATGGGAGACCTCCTGGGAAAACCAGGTTGCTGCTGGAAGAGGTGTTAGTGTGGCCAGCAGGGGGTGCTCACCCTGTGGTCTGTATGGGTCCTAACACCCCAGTATAGTGATGGGGACACTATACTGAAACAAGCACCGTCCTTCGGAGGAGACCTTAAACCGAGGTCCTGACTCTTTGTGGTCATTAAAAATCCATGGATGTCCTTCAGAAAAAAAGTAGGGGTGTAACCCCGGCATCCTTGCCAAATTTGCCCATTGGCCTCTGTCCATCATGGCCTCCTAATCATCCCCATATACTGATTGGCTTCATCACTTCGTCTCCTCTCCACCAATCAGCTGGTGTGTGGTGGGCGTTCTGGTGCAATATGGCTGCATTACTACTTTATTATTAAGTAATAAAAATAATTCGACCTTCTCTGCGTAAGCCCTGTCCTATCTTCCGCCCCAGCAGGAGTGGGGGGATCAGGTGGTTTACACGGGGAGCTGGAAGGGACAGCAATAGTGGCACTTTGGGAGGGAACCCATTACGGCATCCATCAGATGTAATGTTGAACGTGACTGACTGAAAGGGAACGTCTCGGTTACGTATGTAACCATTGGAGATGTTACGCCCCATCACCACAATCCCTGTGCCATCGCTCGGCTCCTCAGAGAAAACCTGAATGTGCGTTGCATCTGCTTCTGTATTTATACCTGTACTGTGGGGCGGAGTACGAGATGCAAATCTCGCATTTCAATGTCCATTGGCTCATTTAGTTTACATTAGAAGGTGATTGGGCTGTCAGTTGAGATCCCATTACATCAGTCATCCGAAGTAACGTCTCCGTTCCCTCCTTCAGAGAACGAGGGTTAAATACGTAACCGAGATGTTTTCTTGGTTCTTTTGCACTTACCATATGATGGTATTTTTACCAGCTGAGAACTTGTGAAGAGCTTATAAAATGTGTAACGAACGATGATCTGCTGCGAGGAAATGCGGTTCTGACGCCTGTACCGAACTGGGTAACATCATGACTAATTGACTATGATGAGAAAAAACAGGTATGATTGAGCATTCTGTCCTTTTAGGGTCGCATCTTGTGACATCACGTCCTGTTTTTGGTTGGTTTAGATTTATCTGGTCTGTGTTGTGTTCATATTTCAGTCAGAGTTTTTTTCAGGAGTTTCGGTCCACTTGTTTGGTGGCACCAGGGATCAGATGGCAGTGTTCACACTTATTCAAATGAACCACACTAATAGAGCAATCACACCAGAGTTCCTTTTATTACAAGTGTGAACTTTCCCCTAATTAATTTCAAAAACAAAAATCTTACAGACCCAAACTTTTGAACGGTAGTGTATGTCTTTGACATTTAAATCATATTGGCATTGTTTCCTGAGAATTACCCGATTATGAAACTGTTTTTATGAAAATATGAACAAACTTTTAGCAAAGGAAAACAATAGTCATTCACATGGGACGTAAGAATTGTGTTTGTAGTGGACACACAGTCTACTGGGACGTTGAGCGAGACTCAAACAGCTGTGTTCAGACCCTTGAGGCTAAAGAGATGTTACTGCAGTGCACTAGTGTGTGTGTGTGTGTGTGTGTGTGTGAGTGAGTGAGTGAGAGAGTGAGTGTCTGACACACACACACACTCACTCACTCTCAGTGGATTCACACTTAAAACATATCAAAGAATTCAACACTTCAAGTTGCTGTTGCCGTCACTAGCATTATTAAACATAACTCGTGTCGTGGTCCAGTTATCTCACCTTTGTGACGGTGCAGTTCCTCTCAGCACTTTCCACCTGCGCTGCAATGACGTGTGATGTCCAGTGAGCGAGCCAAAAGTCTATGGCGACCATCAGAGAGTGTTTGGTGAGCTGAGAGAGGATAAGCAGAGGAAGCAATAACAGGCCTGCAGCTCTCAGGTACGTCGCAAACGAGCTCCAGGGAATGGTGGTCCTGTGACGCAGCTCCGCCCTGAGGCTGTCCTCATCTGTGCTGGTTGAGCTGTCTGCAAACACAACACAACACCATCCAATCTCATTCTGAGAAAGGTCAAGCAGAGTTCAGCCTGTTCATTCCACAGATCCCACTCAGATCAGCCGGAATGAATTATATGAAGGTGAAGTGAGTAATTTCCGAATTGCATTCTGTCCAAATATTATATATATCAGGGTACATACACTATATCGCCAAAAGTTTTGGGACGTCTGCCTTTACATGCACATGAACTTTAATGACATCCTGTTCTTAATCCGTAGGCATTAAAATGGAGTTGGCCCACCCTTTGCAGCTACAACAGTTTCAACTCTTCTGGGAAGGCTTTCCACAAGGTTTAGGATTGTGTATATGGGTATTTTTGACCATTCTTCTAGAAGCACATTTGTGTGGTCAGGCACTGATGTTGGGCGAGAAGGCCTGGCTTGCAGTCTCCGCTCTATTTCATCCCAAAGGTGTTCTATCGGGTTGAGGTCAGGACTCTGTGCAGGCCAGTCAAGTTCCTCCACACCAAACTTACTCATCCATGTCTTTATGGACCGACGCTTTGTGCACTGGTGCGCAGTCATGTTGGGACAGGAAGGGGCCATCCCCAAACTGTTCCCACAAAGTTGGAAGCATGAAATTGTCCAAAATGTCTTGGTATGCTGAAGCATTAAGAGTTCCTTTCACTGGAACTAAGGGGCCAAGCCCAACCCCTGAAAAACAACCCCACCCCATAATCCCCCCTTCACCAAACTTTACACTTGGCACAATGCAGTCAGGCAAGTACTGTTCTTCTGGCAACCCCCAAACCCAGACTCGCCCATGGGATTGCCAGACAGAGAAGCGTGATTGGTCACTCCAGAGAACACGTCTCCACTGCTCTAGAGTCCAGTGGCGGCGTGCTTTACCCCACTGCATCCCACGCTTTGCATTGCACTTGGTGATGTAAGGCTTGGATGAGCTGCTCGGCCATGGAAACCCATTCCATGAAGCTCTCTACCCACTGTTCTTGAGATCATCTGAAGGCCACATGAAGTTTGGAGGTCTGGAGCTATTGACTCTGCAGAAAGTTGGTGACTTCTGCGCACTGTGACCCTCAGCATACGCTGACCCCACTCTGTGATTTTACGTGGCCTACCACTTCGTGGCTGAGTTGCTGTTGTTCCCAATCGCTTCCACTTTGTTATAATCCCACTAACAGTTGAGCGTGGAATATTTAGTAGTGAGGACATTTCATGAATGGACTTATTGCACAGGTGGCAACCTATCACGGTACCACGCTTGAGTTCACTGAGCTCCTGAGAGCGACCCATTCTTTCACAAATGTTTGTAGAAGCGTCTGCATGCCTAGTGCTTGATTTATACACCTGTGGCCATGAAGTGATTGGAACACCCGAATTTAATGATTTGGAGGGGTGTCCCAATACTATTTTATACCCCTTCGCCTATGCCTACCCCTATGCCTACCCCTTCCCCTTGACCCTTGAAACAGAGTGGCAAGGCGTAGGGGTGAAAATATTCCCCTAAGAAATGGGACACCACTACTACACCATTACACGTCATCATACGTCATCATATCCCCCGTTTCTTTTATTAGTGTTCTGTAACATTTAACCAGTATGAAGAGCAATGAAGTGCATAGGCTATATCTAACAGAAATCAGTCGCGAGAACATATAACAAATTACTCACTCCCAACGTTGTTTTGCGCTGTATTTGAACAGCGCTCGTTTTCAGTTCAAAAACGTATAAGCTATCATTCAATACAGAATGATACAGAACATACAAGACTGGTGAAGCCGCTTTTCCAACGGACCAAACTGTTCTCTTTGCAATGTAATACAAACGAGTCAGTTGTTGCCTTGGAGACGCAAGAGTTTACAGACGATACGTGATATAAATATCGACTGCGTTATTTTACTGTATTATTAATATATTAATTATTAGTTCACATCACTCAAATGGTTGTCTATGGAGAAACTGGCATCCAGACAACACATAAGTGATCGATCCCGAGTGGCAACATCACTACACTAAATTCATCATACCTTCTTTCGAAGTGTGGTCCTGAAAAATCTTCGTTTGAAGGGCTATCTGGCCCTTCCCCTTACCCCTACCACTTCAGCCAAAAGAGAATCGAGACACCCCTACCCCTTCACGTGAACGCGCAAAACAAAGGGGTAGGGGAAAGGAAAGGGCTAAGGGGTAGAAATGGGATTGGGCCATAGTGTATGTATATGTCAGGGTATTTGCCAGTAACTAAAACTAAAACTATTATGTGTTGTCTTGAAAACTTGCTTGAAAACAATCATTATTTGTGCAATTCTGGTTGTTCCTAGTGGCACAGAAATAACTCACTTCACCTTTTAAACTTTTGTGATAAGCAATGATCAGAGATAAACCCTGTCAGGCTGAACTGGAAGCAATGATTTCATTTAAACAGAGTAATATCCTCAGAAGGTTGTTTGAATAAACATGCAGAATAATTGCAGTCGTGAACTCATGCGTGGCAGAGGAATGAGGGAAAAGGTGCAGCTATTTCTCCAAACGTCTCATGCATTTCATGCCTCGAAGACTCAAACAGGATTGTGCAGCACAATGAAGCATGTTATCATGACCATGAAAATAATGCAGGATGGGTCTATGTTCGGGATGGTAATTAGTTATCACTAATGCGATAACAGTAGCGTATCCTTGGATTTCTCGTGGATATAAAGCACTTTGAATTACTTACCACCTACACACTGAATACCTAATTTTATAATTAAAGCTCACAGGAGCGTAGTAAGAGCTTTGTGTATTGTATTGTTGTCGATGCATTACATAACTCTACGAACGGCACTCAGATTGAGAGGAACGCTCGTTGCATTATAATGGCTTCACTGGTAAACGGCAGTGTTTTTAACATCCTCAGGCTGCATGCTATTCATCTGTTTGAGAATAAGCTCAAAGGATTCATGCCATTGAGTCCAGACCTTTCATTTCACTAACAGTGACATCAGCAGCTGGGTCAATCCCATGAGTCCACCATAGACATGAAGATAAGAACATCAGAGTTACACTGCAGCACTGAAGACAAACGCTCAGATGATACAATGACAGATGCAATGCTGCATACAAGGTGAAATATCACAACAGGATAATGACCTGTCAAATGGTGAGCAATTAGTATACATCTGTATGGCTAACATTTTTACATCTAAAAATACATTAATTATAAGTTTTTCTGTCTTCTCAGATGTACTAATGATAATAACAGAAGCACAGTGAAATCTTGTTGACAGTGAGTTTGATGTTTTACCTTCGTCCTCGTCCTCCGTGGCCAGAGTGTCTCTAGAGTACATGGCCCGTCTGAAACTCTTCCTCTTCAGTTCTGTACTGTTCTCCTGTGGAAATGACACGGCAATGCTGCATTGGTCCATTATAATCCAACACAGGACATCAAAAATTAGAAATTAGTTATTTTAGAAGCAAATCACAACAAAAAGACTTTTTATAAATACATTAATTAATAAAACATTAAACAACAAATCTGCATTTATTTATTTTATTTTAGAAGAATATAATATCAAAGAAGCATTTATAAAATTTAATTAATGAAATAATAAAAAATATATTTATTTTCTTTTAGAAAAAAACATATCAAATGGTTCTGTTTGGTTTCATTTTCATGGACTTTTAGTTTATATTCCATCACGTTTCTTTGTCTTGGTTTCCCGCCTATCATTAGTTTCTATGGACACTGATTATCATCACAGCTGTTTGTCATCATCTCATTATCACTGTGTATTTAAGTTGCTCTGTTGCCCTTCAGTTGTTGTGTGTTTAGTGCATGCTGTTACGCCTGATTGTCTTCTTGTTTATTAAACTTTGTTTGTATTTTAAATCCTGCCTTCAGTCTTCATCTTCTTCAGCACTGTAACAGAACAACTGACCAAAGTAATGGAATATGCGGCTAAGTTTGCTTCAGTGGCCCAAAGTAACCACAATCTTTTGGATTTTACTGAACAGTTCTGCCGACTCGCTGTCACCTGCCCCTAAAATGACGAGATCCTCAAATTGCTGTTCTGGATTGGGGCCAACTACTACTACCCTGTAGACCTCCCAGATACTTCAGGAGTTGACTGGAGGGAGGCCATCATCAGGTGTCTGAAGAGCATCTATCCACGATCCAGGACACAGCCAGACCCAGAGCCCAGCCCACCACCACCCTCGATCACGGAAACGTTGCTAGAGCCCCCCGCAGACCGCCCACCGCAATGAGTGAGCCAGAGCCTGATGAGGAAGGGACAGCGTCGACCATCACCCCGGAGCTGGAGCCGGAGTCCAAAAGTGACTCTGACCAAGGGTGTGAGCCTACGACATCAGTGGCAGAGGGAATTCTGGTGGAATTGGACAACGAGGACTGGCTGATGGATTTGGATACAGAGGTAATGCCTCCCTCTCTATTTCACCCTGTATCATCTGTTTGTTCAACAATCTTCATCAACAAGTTTCATCGCTTTATCAAGACAGCACTGAGACTGTATCGTTGACCTGTTGTAAATTGGAATTACCGTTATTGATCACATCAAGCTTCCCTCTGTCACCTTCACTGCAGAGCTCATCCAGTCCTCCAACCCCGCTTCAGCTAGATTCCTGCAGGACTTTGCCTTTCCCTGTGATGCCTTTTTTAGCGTGGATAAGCCTCAGGTCGTGCACTCACCAGCCCCACCTAAGCGAGAGGATCCCTCGGCTCCGGCGCTGGCCTTTGATCCCTTTGCTCCACCGCGGCCTGTCGAACTGTCGGCTCAACCGGGTTCCCTCGTCCCACTGGCTTCACCTTGGTCAGTCGTCACATGCCACAAACTTGTGAGTTTTCCGCTGCGCTCTGTCTTTCCACCCCTGCGGCTTCAGCAGGTTCCTCCTTCCCTTCGGGTCTCCAAAGCCCCCATCATCCCTCCTTCATCTCTTCAGTTATGGCGCAAGGTCGCGCCTTCAGGGAGGGGGCCTAATGTCACAGTTCTGCATCATTAGTTTCATTTTCATGGACTTTTAGTTTATCTTCCGTCACATGTGCTTCTTTTTCTTAGTTTCCCGCCTATCATTAGTTTCTATGGACACTCATTATCATCACAGCTGTTTGTCATCATCTCATTATCACTGTGTATTTAAGTTGCTCTGTTGCCCTTCAGTTGTTGTGTGTTTAGTGCATGCTGTTACGCCTGATTGTCTTGTTTATTAAACTGTAATAGTGTTTGTATTTTAAATCCTGCCTTCAGTCTTCATCTTCTTCAGCATTGTAACATCAAAGCAGCATTTCAACAAATAAATGCATTAATTTACTGTATTTAATAAATGATTTTAAAGTATTTATCTACTTATTATTTTAGAAGAACATAATTTCAAAATAAGCATTTTTTTAATAAACAAATAAAAATTTAAATAAAAATTAAAATAAAAACAAAAGTATTGATGAAGTACTGATTGACTTATTTTTTTGAAAGAACATCTCAAATAAAAAAAATGTATAAATTAATTTAAGAACACCATATCAAAGAAGCATTTTAATAAATAAACGAATTGTGTGTATATATATATATATATATAACATTTATTTTAGAAGAACATATCCATGAAGTGTTTTTTTTTACTTTGTTCTGTCTGTTCATTAGGGTTCTCCACTGTTCAAACAGTTCCGGTTCGGCACACTGGATGTCCTTTAAGGTCCCTTGTGTCTGCACCGTCCCGTCCCGCATGGCGATAATCTATGGAATCAATGTATTAGCACATTTTACTAAGCTGGCCAACACATATCAACACAAAGTCAAGTTAACACATATACTGATAATATTTAATTGCTTTGAAAATATAATTTCTTCACTTATATTCAATAGTTTGACCCATTCAGGCCGACTTGTGGAATGACTGTAAACATCATAGGCATATAAAAAAACAACACAGTGGTAAAAACCTCCTCACCCAGTCTGCATGAGGTAAATACTGCAGTTTGTGAGTGACCAAGACAACGGTCCTCTTCTCCTGTCGGAGGAACTTGAGAATCCCTTCATGCATGAGATGATCACTGAGGTGAATGTCAAGAGCGGAAAACGGATCGTCCTGAAAGTGAAGATGATGGTGCTTATTTTAGGACAAACACTGCCTGTGCTGAATGAGGCTTTTGAAAGTGTGCAGAATGTAACATTTAGCTGTACTCGCCAAGAAAACCACATTGGTCTGCTGATAAAGGGCTCGAGCCACGCTGATCCGCTGACGCTGGCCTCCGGAGAGAATGATGCCCTGGACCAGGGGAATGTAGACTAGGTCAGACACATTTAACAGAAGATCAGAATATGTGTTTTGCTTAGTTTGTATTAGACGTACCCTCTCTCCAATCACTGTCTGGTCTCCTTGTGGAAGTGTGTCAATGTCTGGCTGAAGCTGACAGACCTCGATTACCTCCTTATACCTGAGGAACAACAGCAAGATCACGCCGGAGAACCCTGACATTTCAATAACTACAAAAATATAAAACCGTTTTGAAATAGAACTGTCAAATGAACCTTAAGACAAGTATTAGTATCACATTTGATACCAGATTTATTGACCATAACATGTCCTGTTAAAAAATACACATTTTTCTTAGCCCTTACATACAGCATTTGTGTCATTTTTATTATTTTTGGTTTATAAAGGAACCTTTTAAGTTAGCTTTAAGGTAGATAAAAAGAATAAAACTACTCCGCAAAAAAAAAAAAAAAAATTGTGAAGTTGCAATTAAAACAAAGATTATTGGAGTATGTTTTACAAGAAAATACTATTTCAAAATTTCAAGTTTCATTTGATGTGTTACTTGCTGTTTCTTGACATTTTTTGTGAAATTTACTTGCAATTTCTAAGAAAAAATTTAGTAAATAAAGGAAATCCAAAAAAAAAATTTTCAGTTATATAAATATATTATAGATACAAATATATTGGTGGTGTTTGAGGAGATTCCCCCCTTCCATGTAAAGAGCTTTGAGTGGCTAGAAAAGCGCTATATAAATGTAACTAATTGTATAATATATATATATATATATATATATATATATATATATATACACTCACCTTAAGGATTATTAGGAACACCATACTAATACTGTGTTTGACCCCCTTTCGCCTTCAGAACTGCCTTAATTCTACGTGGCATTGATTCAACAAGGTGCTGAAAGCATTCTTTAGAAATGTTGGCCCATATTGATAGGATAGCATCTTGCAGTTGATGGAGATTTGTGGGATGCACATCCAGGGCACGAAGCTCCCGTTCCACCACATCCCAAAGATGCTCTATTGGGTTGAGATTTGGTGACTGTGGGGGCCATTTTAGTACAGTGAACTCATTGTCATGTTCAAGAAACCAATTTGAAATGATTCGAGCTTTGTGACATGGTGCATTATCCTGCTGGAAGTAGCCATCAGAGGATGGGTACATGGTGGTCATAAAGGGATGGACATGGTCAGAAACAATGCTCAGGTAGGCCGTGGCATTTAAACGATGCCCAATTGGCACTAAGGGGCCTAAAGTGTGCCAAGAAAACATCCCCCACACCATTACACCACCACCACCAGCCTGCACAGTGGTAACAAGGCATGATGGATCCATGTTCTCATTCTGTTTACGCCAAATTCTGACTCTACCATCTGAATGTCTCAACAGAAATCGAGACTCATCAGACCAGGCAACATTTTTCCAGTTTTCAACTGTCCAATTTTGGTGAGCTCATGCAAATTGTAGCCTCTTTTTCCTATTTGTAGTGGAGATGAGTGGTACCCGGTGGGGTCTTCTGCTGTTGTAGCCCATCCGCCTCAAGGTTGTGCGTGTTGTGGCTTCACAAATGCTTTGCTGCATACCTCGGTTGTAACGAGTGGTTATTTCAGTCAAAGTTGCTCTTCTATCAGCTTGAATCAGTCGGCCCATTCTCCTCTGACCTCTAGCATCAACAAGGCATTTTCGCCCACAGGACTGCCGCATACTGGATGTTTTTCCCTTTTCACACCATTCTTTGTAAACTCTAGAAATGGTTGTGCGTGAAAATCCCAGTAACTGAGCAGATTGTGAAATACTCAGACCGGCCCGTCTGGCACCAACAACCATGCCACGCTCAAAATTGCTTAAATCACCTTTCTTTCCCATTCTGACATTCAGTTTGGAGTTCAGAAGATTGTCTTGACCAGGACCACACCCCTAAATGCATTGAAGCAACTGCCATGTGATTGGTTGATTAGATAATTGCATTAATGAGAAATTGAACAGGTGTTCCTAATAATCCTTTAGGTGAGTGTATATATATATATATGAATATAAAAGCATTTATACATTTACTTTTCATACAGTAGCTATATATATGTGTGTGTGTGTGTGTGCGCGCGCATGTGTGTAAAAAAAAATAGCACTGCACAAAACCTGAACTAACCAGTGTGGAGCTTCACATTAATAAACGGAGAACTGTAAGCGAAAGCTCCAGCACAGCTACTCTTACATAACATACAACCTCGTGGACAAGCTCTAGTTATTGTTTTCCCCTGACAGCACTGCCTTTCGGGAATCCCATTGAAATCCCACTGTTTTTTCCTGGTTGTTTCTCTGTAAGACAGATAAAAACCATTTTACTTCGGCCTCTGGCCTGAGAGTAAAACCAGCAGCAGGAGCCTTTGTGTTTGTACAGTTTTCATCCGCACGCATCTCTCACATGACTGAACCGGCAGGAGTCCGGGACGTGATGGGATACATTAGAGAATCACAGGGCTGTGCGGGATCTGTGTGGATCTGGGATATACCTCTTCTCATTGGGCGCCATGTCAAACAAGATGTTCTCCTCAATGGTGGCGTTTAAGAGCCAAGGCCTCTGGGAAGCGTAGGCTACCGACCCTCTCTTCCTGCAAAACACAAGCACAGCCTGAAAACACGGAAAAACACGCATGATCAGGACAGAATGCAATTAAAATAATGATTTAATTACGGGATTGAATGTCTTCCACTCATATAATGCGCTCTGTAAGACAAAAGAGAAATCATATTAATACATCTAATAAATAATTCAAATAAAAACAAATTGTATATATTAATAAATCAAATCAATAATATATTATACCTCACATTTTCTTCTGAATCAATCTTGGGTAAACTGTGAAAAATTAAGCAGTATTAATATGATTGCAATCCAATATAAAAAAAAAAGAAGCAAAAATTAAACACAAAATGATGCAAGATTTGAATGTTAATTATAAAGTGGATTAAAAAATGGATTCCGATGCACAGATTCTGATTGATCAATACAGTGTCACTTTGTTTTGTAATTGTTTATTATAGATATTACTTTTACATATCTAGTCTGTTTTTGCTTGTCTTTGAGTTTGTTCCTTTGTTCATTTTCCCGCCACTCCTGTGTTCCCATGGTCACATAATTATGAGTTCATTTGTCCCAGCGGTGTCTCGTTAATTAGTCTAGTCATCACCTCGTTTGCCCTGTGTATTTAGTTCTCAGTGTTTCTCCAGTGTTTGTCCATCGATGTTTATGTATACTGGTGTTTTTGAGTGTTCCCTGTGAGTTTGTGCATTAAAAGTTCCTGTTCCGAGTTCTCCTTCGCCTTTGTGAGTTTCATCTACACCAAGTTTGTAACAGATCGACAGACAAAGACAGTTTTTGTTGTGGCGTTTTCCCCTTTTTTTTGAGTTTTTCCCCGTTTCCCCATGGCCCTTCCTGCTGTTCGCCTTCTCTGCCTGGAGCAGGAAGACCGTTTGCTGGAAGCGCATACATGGGACTTCCTCGACCTTGCGTGGCAGACGCACTTCCCAGACCGGTTGCTCTGTGTCTTTTACCATGCCAGCCTGAGCGAGTGGTCGAAGGCACGCGTTCCAGCGAACGGTCCCAAGGAGGATTTCGCCGCCTTCGTGGAGTGGGTACAGGTCAACAACAATTCGGCATTTACCATCGGCCCTGCTGAGGAGGACCGCATTACCAGTCCCACTCCACCACCGCCAGAGACCAGCCATCCACCATCCACCATCCACCATCGACCACGACCGGCACGAGGGAGTTGCCTGTGCCCGCCGCAGACCGTGGAGACCGGCCTGCTGCGATCGAACCCGAACCCAGGCAGAGGTTGAGAGGAGTCATCGCCCCAGAGCCCAGACCACAGCGAGGGTCTGACCAAGTGCGTGAGCCAGCAACATCATGCGTCGTGGAGGGAGTCCTTGTGGAGCTTGAGGGCTGGGAAAGGAGCCCTGCCCAACACCCTGCCGCGGTGGATGCAACAAGGACCTCTGGTGGCTACATTGAGGAACTGAAAGACATTAATGTGGACAATTTAATTGACTTTTTTGGAGATGTGGTACACAGTTCCCCTGTCTCTCCAGCGCCCCCTGTCTCTCCAGCGTCTCCTTGTCAGGAATTCTCACCCAGCCTCCCTCTCCCACCTCCTCAGTCAGCCATTTCCTCAGCCCCACCATCACTGCTGTCCTTCAGCCCCTCTGCTCGTCCCACATGCTGTGGGGACCTGCTCCGTGTCCTCAGTCCATCAGATCCAGCCAGCGCAGAGGATTCCCTGTCGTCGCCGCCAGTCTCTGCACCCTGCACTCCACCGCGGCCCGTTGACACTTCGGCTACGCCCTGGCTCCTCCCTCCCTCGGCTCGACACCATGGCTCCTCCCTCCTCCGACTCCGCCCTGGGGCCTCATCTTGGCTGGCCTCTGGCTTGTCACCTGGCTTCTCCTGCTCCAGGCCCCTCACTGGCTCCTCCCACCTTCAACTCCCCCATGTACTGGTTTTCTTTGTTTTGGACCGTTTTTCTTGTTTGTTTCCATGCCCTCCTCCAGAGCCCCACCCTCCCTCCTCAGTTGTTCCTTGTTCGGCGCGAGGACGTGCCTACTCGGAGGGGGCGTAATGTTACATGTCTAGTCTGTTTTTGCTTGTCTTTGAGTTTGTTCCTTTGTTCATTTTCCCGCCACTCCTGTGTTCCCATGGTCACATCATTATGAGTTCATTTGTCCCAGCTGTGTCTCGTCTAGTCATCACCTCGTTTGCCCTGTGTATTTAGTTCTCAGTGTTTGTCCGTCGACGTTTATGTATACTGAGTGTTCCCTGTGAGTTTGTGCATTAAAAGTTCCTGTTCCGAGTTCTCCTTCGCCTTTGAGTTTCATCTACACCAAGTGTGTTTTTTTTTTTTTTTCATTTTAATTTTAGCTTTGTCATTTATTTATTTTTATTTTTTTAAATATGATTATTTCGATTTTATGGTAACACTTTACAATATTGCATTAGTTAATTCCTCAACGAAAATTAATCAATACATTTGTTTATAGTAATTTATGATTATTTTTTTTTTTTTTATTTTTTTATTTTTTTAACATTAGCTAATAAAAATACAACTGTTCACTGTTACTTCATGTTAATGTAGTTAACTAATGTAACAAATGAAAGTGTTACTGATTTTATTCATTTTTATTTTAGTTTTTTTTTGTTTTTATTTTTTTATTTTTTTTACAATAAGCTTCCAATAGTTGATGCATTAACCGATATTAACTAACAATTACCAATGCATTCATTACCGTAGTTTATTAATCTTTGTTAACATTAATTAATATAAATACAGCTGTTCATTGTTAGTTCTTGTCTGCTCCGGTCCATTAAATAATAGTAACAGATACAAATTTTGATTTTAATCATGTATTAGTAAAGATTAACATTAGCTGAGATTAATAAATGCTGTAGAAATATTTTTCATTGTTACACCAAGGCAACATTTCTAATATTAATTTAGTTTAATTTTAATTTTTTTTTTTTTTAAATAATTTTTTTTATTTAAAGTAAACATTTTTAATAAATGTAATTTTAGTTTTAATTAACAATAAAAACCCTGATATAAACATTTAATTATGTTGTACAAACGGCCTTTAACGAAGCATTAAAGCAAACACACACCAGAGAAAAAGACTGTAAAGAAGAATATAACGGCGCTCTCACTTCAGTGCAAACGTGCTGTAATACGACGACTACATTCACAATATAGCATGGCATCTCATGTTTTAATGCAGCATTAATGCTGGTTTTACCTGTTCCATGAGATGTTCCCAGAAATCTTCTGCATCTCTCCCAGCGCGGCCAGCAGAAGAGAGGATTTCCCACATCCCACCTGGCCTACGATCATCGTCAGCTGCCCTGATACATGTGGAGAGAGAGGAAACACAGTCACTCTTCCCGTTAAACATGTGAGTGCAACACTACAGCGACAGTGAGACAGAAACTCACCAAAGGGAACCTTTATGTCAATGTTGGTTAGAGTCGGGCATCCCTGCGTCCATGTGAAGTAGCCATTAATAATCTATGCGTGTGAAACAGAAACACAATAACGTTCTTGTTAAAGCTAATGTTTAATTCCTTGGTGGAGTATCAAAACATCAACAGTATCTGGCAAAGAAACAATCAATGTTACTGACATTCAATCAAATATGTATGATGCGAATCTAACCTTAATACACACTTGGTCCTCCTGGGCGGCTGATACAGTCAGTTCCTGGTCTTGCTGCTCAAAGTTCCTGTTCACGTCCTGTTTGGATTTATTCTTGCGATTCACTAGTTTGGCCTGAAGCTGTAGTGCATACTGAGAATAGAGAGCAAAACACTTCAGTCATGCATCGCAGAAAGGCGTCATTCATAGTAAGGGCTGGAGTATGTGGGAAACAAATTATTTATTTTTTTAAATCCAGATTTGCTGTGCTTGTTTATAGGTCGGAAAAAGTTGTAAAAAAGTGTGATTATATATCGACACTATATTGGCAAAAGTTTTGGGACGCCTTCTTTACATGCACATGAGCTTTAATGACATCCCATTCTTAATCCATATGGTTTAATATGGAGTTGTCCCACCCTTTGCAGCTATAACAGCTTCAACTCTTCTGGGAAGGCTTTTCACAAGGTTTAGGAGTGTGTTTATGGGAATTTTTGACCATTCTTCTAGAAGTGCATTTGTGAGGTCAGGCACTGATGTTGGACGAGAAGGCCTGGCTCGCAGTCTCCGCTCTAATTCATCCCAAAGGTGTTCTATCAGGATGAGGTCAGGACTCTGTGCAGGCCAGTCAAGTTCCTCCACACCAAACTCGCTCATCCATGTCTTTATGGACCGACGCTTTGTGCACTGGAGCGCAGTCATGTTGGGACAGGAAGGGGCCATCCCCAAACTGTTCCCACAAAGTTGGAAAAATGAAATTGTCCAAAATGTCTTGGTATGCTGAAGCATTAAGAGTTCCTTTCACTGGAACTAAGGGGTCAAGCCCAACCCCTGAAAAACAACCCCACCCCATAATCCCCCCTCCACCAAACTTTACACTTGGCACAATGCAGTCAGGCAAGTCCCGTTCCCCTGGCAACCGCCAAACCCAGACTCGTCCATTGGATTGGCAGACAGAGAAGCGTGATTGGTCACTCCAGAGAACACGTCTCACTGCTCTAGAGTCCAGTGGCGGCGTGCTTTACCCCACTGCATCCCACGCTTTGCATTGCTCTTAGTGATGTAAGGCTTGGATGAGCTGCTCGGCCATGGAAACCCATTCCATGAAGCTCTACACACTGTTCTTGAGCTCATCTGAAGGCCACAGAAGTTTGGAGGTCTGTATCTATTGACTCTGCAGAAAGTTGGTGACTTCACTGAACATTGAGTTCACTGAGCTCCTGAGAGCGACCCATTCTTTCACAAATGTTTGTAGAAGCGTCTGCATGCCTAGTGCTTGATTTATACACCTGTGGCCATGAAGGGATTGGAAGGGGTGTCACAATACTTTTGGCAATATAGTGTGTATGGCTATATAATAATACTAATAATAATAATTATAATTAATATATACAAATATAAAAATTACTAAATAAAAACAAAATAAGAAATAATATTATTGTTACTTTTACTATTTGAATATTTCACTGAAAAATAAGTACTCAGTATTCAAGGGAAAAATATATAATAACAATCATTTTTACTTTACATAAGAACTCTAAAATTACAAAACTAATATTTATGTTTCTTTATTTCTTCATTTTCAAAAGTTAAACCATCAAACTTTTTATTTTACTGGACTGGTTTAAGAAGTCTGTTATTGAGCTTGTTTTATTTGCTCCGTTATTGTATTTTTGGATTGTTATTTGTATATTGCATATTTGTATATATATATATATATATTGTTACGACCCTGTCTTCTATTGATCTCTGAGGGTGTGATTGGCTGCAGACAATCACTCCTAATTGATTAATTTATGGGCGGAGAGTATAAAAGTTGTAGTCACCTGCTCATCAGGACTTCCTCTGGTAGAACATCTCCAGAGAAGTCATTTGCTCCAATTTGTTATATTTCTAGTTTGTTTATTAGTTATCAACATTCCTCACCTATTGGATTATTATTTTTCCCTTTATTGTTTAAACCCCTAGACATTGTGTTATATTTTTGTAACAGATCACTATTTTTATTTAAATAAATAATCTTGCACGTCAAAACATTTAGTTTGAATGTGTGATCCTCTTTATGTGACGGTCGAGAACGAGCTGGCCGTGACAATATAAATATATATATATATACATATATACAAATAAATAATATTTCTTAAATATATACATGCGTGTGTGTATTTATATATACATAATAATAATACACAGTACACACACATATATTATGTAAGTACAAACTTTTATTTTGGATGTGATTAATTGCGATTAATCGTTTGTGTGTGTGTGTGCGTGTTTTACTCTGTGTTGTAGTGCTTTGGGTATGAGAAAAGTGCATTTCAAATAAAATGTATTATTATTATTATTATTGTTACTTTGACGGTAAACCGAAGCTTCTCTTTTGTTGATAAGCGCTTCTCATTTTAAGTATATGAAGACGGTTGGCACGTTTCGTTCTCAAACGCACATTAAAGCAACTCAAACTCAGAGCCTTAGAAATTAAATTTATCCTTCCTTTAAATGTATGCTTTTGTGTTCACGGGTCGAGAGAGACATGAGGATGAACTCACAACAGACTTAATGTTGCCATTGTTGTTCGCTGGAGTTTGGACGATGGGATCCTGATCAGTTTCAATCTCTGTACTGCCAAGAAATTCACTCAGTTTCTGCACACTGAGAAGAGGTAAAAAAAGAGGCATTTTTGGGGTTAAATGTGTATCCAAAAAGAAATGATGACAGGAAGCCTTGGTTATTTAAGTGGCCGACACATGAGGATGATGGTGGGCTGTCAATCACCTCACGAGAGCCTTGACCGTGGAGTGCAGAACGCTGGAGAGCAGGAAGAGGGGCGTCACCAGGATGTGGAAGAGCGACAGGGAGCCGAAGGCCACAGCGGGAGACAGGTCGAAGTCTGTGGCACTGTGAACGTGCACGTGCACCGCAAAGATCTGTCAAGAAAACACATGCGTTCAGCTAGAATCGCACAAATACTGTTCTCCCACTGTCAACAAACCACCATTACTGAATGAACGGAGCTGTGAGAGAGCGTTACATAAGAGAGAGTGAATGGAGTGATATAAAGAAGCGCAGTCAAAGACTCACGGTGAGAACAGCAGCGATTGGGATGGCGGCATTCATGAAGACTGACGAGAAAAATGAAAAGAAGTTGCATACAAAATATTTATAATTTTAAAAAAATTATATTCTAAAATATATTTTCATCATTTTATAAATGAAAATATTTAAAAGGACTTTTTTTATCTTAAATATTTAATACATTTTTTTGGCTTTTGTAATTTTATGATGACCAGTTTTATTTGTTTCATTTTATAATATATCTATTAATCTAAATGTGCATTTTACATCATAATATATTTAATAATCTAAGTTTGCATTTTACATCATAATATATTTAATAATATAAGTTTGCATTTTACATCACAATATATTTATCAAAGTTTGTTTTTACATCATAAAATATTTAATAATCAAAGTTTGATTTGGTGTGATTTGTGACGGGCTCACTGGAGAGGGACGTGTAGAGTGCAAACGTCCGGAGGTTGGTCAGCTCTTGTCTGCGTGTTTCCTCCACGCTGGATCTGAAGATGTGCTCCCATGCGTAGAGCTTCAGCAGCTTGATTCCCGTCAGCAGCTCATTGGTTTTCTTCAGTCTCTGACTGGTGTATTCCTGTAACACACATCAAATGCAGCACGATGACATCACTGTGTACAGTCGGCCTCTGTGTGATGACATCACTGTGTACAGTCGGCCTCTGTGTGATGACATCACTGTGTACAGTCGGCCTCTGTGTGATGACATCGCCGCGTACAGTCGGCCTCTACAAGATGACATCACCGCGTATAGTCGGCCTCTGCGCGATGACATCACCGCGTACAGTCGGCCTCTGCACAATGACATCACCACGTACAGTCGGCCTCTGCGCGATGACATCACCGCATACAGTCAGCCTCTGCGCGATGACATCACCGCATACAGTCGGCCTCTACAAGATGACATCACCGCGTACAGTCGGCCTCTGCACGATGACATCACCGCGTACAGTCGGCCTCTGCGCGATGACATCACCGCATACAGTCAGCCTCTGCGCGATGACATCACCGCATACAGTCGGCCTCTACAAGATGACATCACCGCGTACAGTCGGCCTCTGCACGATGACATCACCGCATACAGTCGGCCTCTACAAGATGACATCACCACGTACAGTCGGCCTCTGCGCGATGACATCACCGCATACAGTCAGCCTCTGCACGATGACATCACCGCATACAGTCAGCCTCTACAAGATGACATCACCGCGTACAGTCGGCCTCTGCGCGATGACATCACCGCATACAGTCGGCCTCTACAAGATGACATCACCGCGTACAGTCGGCCTCTGCACGATGACATCACCGCATACAGTCAGCCTCTACAAGATGACATCACCGCGTACAGTCGGCCTCTGCGCGATGACATCACCGCATACAGTCAGCCTCTGCGCGATGACATCACCGCATACAGTCGGCCTCTACAAGATGACATCACCGCGTACAGTCGGCCTCTGCGCGATGACATCACCGCGTACAGTCGGCCTCTGCGCGATGACATCACCGCGTACAGTCGGCCTCTACAAGATGACATCACCGCGTACAGTCGGCCTCTGCACGATGACATCACCGCATACAGTCGGCCTCTACAAGATGACATCACCGCGTACAGTCGGCCTCTGCGCGATGACATCACCGCGTACAGTCGGCCTCTGCGCGATGACATCACCGCATACAGTCAGCCTCTGCTTCAGCCGTACTGGAGATCTGCTGCTAACTGCTCTCCATATATCCAAATTGCGCATCACTACAAATGAACTGCTCACCAGAGTGCTCTTCTGCGCCCGTGAGAGTCGAGTGGCTACGAAATACTGCAGCGGGGCCAACACGGCGATGACCATTGCCCCGATCAGAGCGCTCACTCCCAGCAGATAGTACAGCAGTAATACCCCAATGACAATCTACACATGACAATAATACAGCAGAATTTACAATGCATGCATGTTTTCATTTAGGTGGTTGAATAATGTTAAATGAAACAATTCTTCATCTTAACCTGAACCGGCATTGCCCACAGGTTGGGACAGAGGAAGAAGAACCACATGAGGTGGTTGGTGTCACGGGCCACGAGACTACAGATCTGGGCCGTGGTCATCTCACCCATGGACATGTTAGACGTGCACAGACGCATGATCTTATTGTAAATCTTAGTCTGTAGGAAAAAGAACAAAGACGAAATGTTTCCAAGTTACCAGAAAAATATCAAAGGATTGCCATTAATCTTCATCTAACCAATGATAAGTCACCATGAAATCAAAACGGACAATTGTTGTTTTTAATGGAATATTCTAAAGGATTTATCAGTGCACATCATTATTGTTTTAATAATCTTGAATCAGAATAACAGCTCATCTCTTGATTCTCTGATGACGAGGGCGGTTCTCATTTGTTCTTGTTCCTGAAGCATTTCATTCATATATACGGCACAATAGGGAAGAAAAGACCAGCGCAACTTCTGTTTCATGCCGACTTTAACAGAACACTGAACATAAAAACTAGAGTTTATTGACAGACCGGTCCAATAATCATACCTGAATGGCTCCTCTGAGTTTTATTCCGGTCTCAATGGCCACATAATAAGAGGCCTGAAGGAAAGTTCTCTGCAGCAGCAGGGCCAGAAACAGCAGCACAGCCAGAACATACGCATTCGCTAAGAATGCCTCTGACGAAATGAAGTGCACTCCAAGCAGCTTCACCTACAAAAGACAGTGTGAAAATATTGACCAATTGGTGAAGCTTGCAAAAACATGTCCAGGTCACATTTCACCCCACAATTCAATGATTTTTCATTAAAGAGGACCTATTCTGCTTTTTCCCCCCATGTTCATCTTTCTTAGTGTGTAATGTTGCAGTTTGAGCATGAAAGTGCTCTGAGTTCTCCTCTCTATCAGTGTCAGTGTTTCTGAACTCCCTGAAACGCCTCCATTGTAGTCTTGAGTTTTCTTCCGGGAACCAACACGCCACAATATTCCTCATTATAATAATTAATACGCAGAATAAAGGGGCGGGGCCAGGTTGAGTTAGTTAGTAGTGTGTTGAAACTGCCGGTTATGGTAAGAGGCGGGACATTTCCTAAACACCAATCACAACACACTGCTCCAGCCGACCAATCAGAGTACATTGTGCTTTTCAAAAGGAGGGTGCTTCATAGAGACAGGAACTAAACAGAGTTACTGACAGACTGGGAAGAGAAGAGCTGCAACAATGGAGAATATGGGAAAAAATAATGTGATTTGAATGCAAAACTCCCCATATTCATTAAAACTCAAGAGCAAACAGTCATCTAATAGCATGCAATATGCCTCAGCCATCTCAAAGCAATACATCAAAGCATTCTTTGTGCTCTTGAAGTCACTTAAGTGTGTTCAAATTGAGCATGTAATGAGATAAACATTACATCATCCTCCCTGTGTTTGTAAAAACAGAAGATTATTTAGCAAGAGGAGAAATTGTGCAAAGCCAAATTTCTCAGAAGAAAATGTTTCGAAATATTATGCAGAAAAAAATACAAATAAATCACGTTTCCCATAAAGTATTTGCATATCAAGTGACAAACATTATGCAGCGGCACACAATCAGATTTTACAAGTACTGAACAGAAACTCAATTGTCCTGAGTGTATGTCTGCACTCAGTGTTCAGGAACACATTCAAAGTGGCATCTGAGCAGAATTTAAAACGGTGGTTTCAGTGATACAGATGTCACATAACAGCGCCAGCTGTTGCACTGTAACTTACTTATGCTATAATGCTTTTTTGTTGCTCTAAAAAAATACTGGAAAAGGGAAAAATAGTATTCCAAATTCTTTTAAAATGCAAATAGGCCTTTAAACATATTGTGGTCCAACTTTGGACACTTCAGCCGCACATTAAAATGATTTTTTCAAGTGAAACACAAAATGAGAATTTTAAAGTAGCTCTATTTAACACTTTACAGTAATGTCCTATTACTTAACATTAGTAAATGCATTAACTAACAACGAGCAATACATTTGTTAAGGTATTTATTTATCTTTGTTATCATTATTTAATAAAAATACAGCTGTTGATTGTTAGTTCATGTAATCTCAGACCCATTAAATAATATTAACAGATATAACTTTTAATTTTAACATTAGTAAATGTTGAGATTATCATTAACTAAGATTAATACATGCTTTGGAAAAATAAAAAGCATTGCACTTCCGAAGGCCTTTATTAACCCCTGGAGCCATATGGATTACTTTTATGATGGATGGATGCGCTTTTTTTGGGCTTCAAAATCTCAACCCCCATTTACTCCCATTATAAAGCTTGGAAGAGCCAGGTTATTTTTTTATATACACTATATTGGCAAAAATTTTGGGACGCCTCCTTTACATGCACATGAACTTTAATGCCATCCCATTCTTAATCCGTAGGGTTTAATGTGGAGTTGGCCCACCCTTTGCAGCTATAACAGCTTCAACTCTTCTGGGAAGGCTTTCCACAAGGTTTAGGAGTGTGTTTATGGGAATTTTTGACCATTCTTCTAGAAGCGCATTTGTGAGGTCAGGCACTGATGTTGGACGAGAAGGCCTGGCTTGCAGTCTCCGCTCTAATTCATCCCAAAGGTGTTCTATCGGGATGAGGTCAGGACTCTGTGCAGGCCAGTCAAGTTCCTCCACACCAAACTTGCTCATCCATGTCTTTATGGACCGACGCTTTGTGCACTGGTGCGCAGTCATGTTGGGACAGGAAGGGGCCGTCCCCAAACTGTTCCCACAAAGTTGGGAGCATGAAATTGTCCAAAATGTCTTGGTATGCTGAAGCATTAAGAGTTCACCACGCTTGAGTTCACTGAGAGCGACCCATTCTTTCACAAATGTTTGTAGAAGCGTCTGCATGCCTAGTGCTTGATTTATACACCTGTGGCCATGAAGGGATTGAACACCTAAACTCAGTGATTTGGAGGGGTGTCACAATACTTTTGGCAATACAGTGTAACTCCGATTATGTTTGGCTGAAAGAAGAAAGTCATATACAGCTAGGATGGCTTGAGGGTGAGTAAATTATGGGATACTTTTATTTTTGGGTGAACTAACCCTTTAAGTGTGGTTTAACTGTCTAGATACCTGTTTGGGCCACTGTAAATACTTTATAATTTGCATTGGTACCGGAGGCAGAGCACTGTGATTGTCACTGCTGATGTGATGAACAATCCCAGAGATGCAGAGTGGCCCGGCAAAGCCCAGCAGGTCGGCCATGAAGCGGAACGTGATGCTCAGCACCAGAGGTCTGCCAAACGCCTGACGCAGGGAACGCCAGATCCACCTCGAGCCCTTCAGCGGGACGGGACCGTCCTCCTGCACACACTGAAAGAGAGATGACAGGTGAACCACTGAACCAGCAGTAATGACAGATGAAGATTATGAGATTCAGTGACTATATTTAATTTTAATCATCTCTAAACTCGTAAGTTTTAGTAACTGATAAACAGATTATGTAAATTCCACACCCAAACACATTTTCTACTTAATCTGAAGAGTTTCTGAAGTCCCTTCTATTTTTCAGGACAAAAGGATAAAAGCAATTCTGCTGTATTAGGGGCGTACACAGTCAGGTTATAGCAGTGCACGTCTACAAAACAACAAAACAGGAAGGATTCGCCAAAAAAAGAAAAAAAAATGTTGGCAGAGAAAGAGATCCTACCATTTAAATGTATGTAATGGCTTACATGCAGCTCTTCCCTGCAATCCAGATTATACATCACTGGCTTTTCATCAACCATCTGCACATATAGTTTGAGTGATATCATAAATATTATGTCTAAGGAATGGCAAGATTGGTAACACTTTCTATGAAGCCTGTATTTATAATGCATTATAAGGGTATTATTAATGCATTAATAATAAGGGTACACAAAACCTTATAATATGTCTTATCATCTGATAAATAATCATACCAATCATTACAATACATTATAATATTTTATGAAACCATTATAAAACATATTTGTGGTTATAACTTGTAATAGTACAATGCATTATAACATCAGATGAAGCCTGCATTTATAATGCATCATAAGGGTATTCTTAATTAATCATAATGCCTTATAAACAACCTTATAATGTGTTGTATCATCTTATGAATAACCGTAACAACAGTAATAATATTTGCTGCATTGTACTCCTAAAAGTTATAACCACAAACAGTTAAGTATTATAATGTACACCGATCAGGCATAACATTATGACCACTGACAGGTTTTTTCTTTTCTTTCTCTTTGTGTTTTTATATCAGTATGATACAAGACAAACATGTTGTCAAAAGTAATATAAAAAGTATAAAAAAGTAGTCAGAATACATTACCTAAAATGAGTATTCCCATGTTTTGGTAGTAAGTTTTGTCATGTAATTTGGAATCAGAAATTGACAAAAAAATTTAAGTAATCTACCCAGCACTGGCTAAATCATACTAAATCATAAATGTCTCAAGAGAATAAAGTGAAACAGTGAAGGAAATGATGTACCATTTGCACGTCGAAGGCCTTGCGGAGCCGTTGGTAGTTGGTAAGAGCTCTCATGGAGATGGGCAGCTTGCCGATGGTTTTCAGATCGATGGGCCGTTTGTGAGCAGAGGTGATGAAGGTGTTCATCCACCAGTATGTGCTCTTAGACAGCAGGTTGACGAAAGGCTGCAGGAACCGAACACCCAGGTCCTGAAGGTCATCAGGCGGCTTGACCTCCGTGGGATAAGGAAACCACATGTAGCGCTGAAACCCAACCGAAAACACAGTCATAAGCATGAGCGCCTTTATGTGCATTTCCATCTCAAAACCATCAACAATACTTCTGCCTATTGCTGATACTGTTTTGGAAAGCTTTCCACTTAATGTTGGAACATTAATGCAGGGATTTACTCCTAATTAGACGCATATAGAGCATCAGTGAGGGCATTGATGGGGTCTGGCTCAAATTTGCCATTCTAATTCATCCTAAATGGGCTCAATAGGACTTGGGTTTCTGCAGACCACTCAAGTTCTTCCAACACTCAGTAGATGGAAAGAATGGAAGAATGGAAAAAATGGAAAGGCCAAATAATCACATGCTGAAACAGAAAACTATGGATGCTCATTTCAGCCACAGAATAAAAAAAAAGAAGGTAATTGCGAGTTTATATCACGCAATTCTGACTTTATATCTCACAATTCTGATTTTATATCTCACAATTCTGACTTTATTTCAATCAATTCTGACTTTATATCAATCAATTCTGACTTTATATCACACAATTCTGACTTTATATCTCACAATTCTGACTTTATATCAATCAATTCTGACTTTATATCAATCAATTCTGACTTTATATCAATCAATTCTGACTTTATATCAATCAATTCTGACTTTATATCACGCAATTCTGACTTTATATCAATCAATTCTGACTTTATATCACGCAATTCTGACTTTATATCAATCAATTCTGACTTTATATCTCACAATTCTGACTTTATATCTCATAATTCTGACTTTATATCTCACAATTCTGACTTTATATCAATCAATTCTGACTTTATATCACACAATTCTGACTTTATATCTCTCAATTCTGACTTTATATCACGCAATTCTGACTTTATATCTCACAATTCTGACTTTATATCACACAATTCTGACTTTATATCTCACAATTCTGACTTTATATCACACAATTCTGACTTTATATCTCACAATTCTGACTTTATATCACACAATTCTGACTTTATATCACGCAATTCTGACTTTATATCTCACAATTCTGACTTTATATCACACAATTCTGACTTTATATCTCACAATTCTGACTTTATATCTCACAATTCTGACTTTATATCTCATAATTCTGACTTTATATCACACAATTCTGACTTTATATCACGCAATTCTGACTTTATATCTCACAATTCTGACTTTATATCTCACAATTCTGACTTTATATCTCACAATTCTGACTTTATATCTCATAATTCTGACTTTATATCTCACAATTCTGACTTTATATCTCTCAATTCTGACTTTATATCTCTCAATTCTGACTTTATATCACACAATTCTGACTTTATATCACACAATTCTGACTTTATATCTCTCAATTCTGACTTTATATCACACAATTCTGACTTTATATCAATCAATTCTGACTTTATATCTCATAATTCTGACTTTATATCAATCAATTCTGACTTTATATCACACAATTCTGACTTTATATCTCTCAATTCTGACTTTATATCACACAATTCTGACTTTATATCAATCAATTCTGACTTTATATCTCATAATTCTGACTTTATATCAATCAATTCTGACTTTATATCACACAATTCTGACTTTATATCTCTCAATTCTGACTTTATATCTCATAATTCTGACTTTATATCTCACAATTCTGACTTTATATCACACAATTCTGACTTTATATCTCACAATTCTGACTTTATATCTCACAATTCTGACTTTATATCTCACAATTCTGACTTTATATCTCATAATTCTGACTTTATATCACACAATTCTGACTTTATATCACGCAATTCTGACTTTATATCTCACAATTCTGACTTTATATCACACAATTCTGACTTTATATCTCACAATTCTGACTTTATATCTCACAATTCTGACTTTATATCTCTCAATTCTGACTTTATATCTCATAATTCTGACTTTATATCTCTCAATTCTGACTTTATATCACACAATTCTGACTTTATATCACACAATTCTGACTTTATATCTCACAATTCTGACTTTATATCTCTCAATTCTGACTTTATATCTCATAATTCTGACTTTATATCTCTCAATTCTGACTTTATATCTCATAATTCTGACTTTATATCTCACAATTCTGACTTTATATCTCACAATTCTGACTTTATATCACACAATTCTGACTTTATATCTCTCAATTCTGATTTTATATCACACAATTCTGACTTTATATCTCACAATTCTGACTTTATATCACACAATTCTGACTTTATATCAATCAATTCTGACTTTATATCTCACAATTCTGACTTTATATCACACAATTCTGACTTTATATCACACAATTCTGACTTTATATCTCATAATTCTGACTTTATATCTCACAATTCTGACTTTATATCTCATAATTCTGACTTTATATCTCATAATTCTGACTTTATATCTCACAATTCTGACTTTATATCACACAATTCTGACTTTATATCTCACAATTCTGACTTTATATCACACAATTCTGACTTTATATCTCACAATTCTGACTTTATATCACACAATTCTGACTTTATATCACGCAATTCTGACTTTATATCTCACAATTCTGACTTTATATCACACAATTCTGACTTTATATCACGCAATTCTGACTTTATATCGTCACAATTCTGACTTTATATCACACAATTCTGACTTTATATCAATCAATTCTGACTTTATATCTCATAATTCTGACTTTATATCTCACAATTCTGACTTTATATCACACAATTCTGACTTTATATCTCACAATTCTGACTTTATATCTCACAATTCTGACTTTATATCACACAATTCTGACTTTATATCACACAATTCTGACTTTATATCTCACAATTCTGACTTTATATCACACAATTCTGACTTTATATCACGCAATTCTGACTTTATATCACACAATTCTGACTTTATATCACGCAATTCTGACTTTATATCTCACAATTCTGACTTTATATCACACAATTCTGACTTTATATCACACAATTCTGACTTTATATCTCACAATTCTGACTTTATATCACACAATTCTGACTTTATATCACGCAATTCTGACTTTATATCTCACAATTCTGACTTTATATCAATCAATTCTGACTTTATATCTCACAATTCTGACTTTATATCACACAATTCTGACTTTATATCACACAATTCTGACTTTATATCTCATAATTCTGACTTTATATCACACAATTCTGACTTTATATCTCACAATTCTGACTTTATATCACACAATTCTGACTTTATATCTCACAATTCTGACTTTATATCACGCAATTCTGACTTTATATCACACAATTCTGACTTTATATCACACAATTCTGACTTTATATCACACAATTCTGACTTTATATCTCACAATTCTGACTTTATATCACATAATTCTGACTTTATATCACACAATTCTGACTTTATATCTCACAATTCTGACTTTATATCACACAATTCTGACTTTATATCACGCAATTCTGACTTTATATCTCACAATTCTGACTTTATATCACACAATTCTGACTTTATATCTCACAATTCTGACTTTATATCTCACAATTCTGACTATATCACGCAATTCTGACTTTATATCTCATAATTCTGACTTTATATCACACAATTCTGACTTTATATCTCACAATTCTGACTTTATATCTCACAATTCTGACTTTATATCTCATAATTCTGACTTTATATCTCACAATTCTGACTTTATATCTCACAATTCTGACTATATCACGCAATTCTGACTTTATATCTCATAATTCTGACTTTATATCACGCAATTCTGACTTTATATCTCACAATTCTGACTTTATATCTCACAATTCTGACTTTATATCTCACAATTCTGACTTTATATCTCACAATTCTGACTTTATATCTCACAATTCTGACTTTATATCTCACAATTCTGACTATATCACGCAATTCTGACTTTATATCTCATAATTCTGACTTTATATCACGCAATTCTGACTTTATATCTCACAATTCTGACTTTATATCTCACAATTCTGACTTTATATCTCATAATTCTGACTTTATATCTCACAATTCTGACTTTATATCTCACAATTCTGACTTTATATCTCACAATTCTGACTTTATATCTCATAATTCTGACTTTATATCTCACAATTCTGACTTTATATCTCTCAATTCTGACTTTATATCTCTCAATTCTGACTTTATATCACACAATTCTGACTTTATATCACACAATTCTGACTTTATATCTCTCAATTCTGACTTTATATCACACAATTCTGACTTTATATCAATCAATTCTGACTTTATATCTCATAATTCTGACTTTATATCAATCAATTCTGACTTTATATCACACAATTCTGACTTTATATCTCTCAATTCTGACTTTATATCTCATAATTCTGACTTTATATCTCACAATTCTGACTTTATATCACACAATTCTGACTTTATATCTCACAATTCTGACTTTATATCACACAATTCTGACTTTATATCTCACAATTCTGACTTTATATCACACAATCTGACTTTATATCACGCAATTCTGACTTTATATCTCACAATTCTGACTTTATATCACACAATTCTGACTTTATATCTCACAATTCTGACTTTATATCTCACAATTCTGACTTTATATCTCATAATTCTGACTTTATATCACACAATTCTGACTTTATATCACGCAATTCTGACTTTATATCTCACAATTCTGACTTTATATCACACAATTCTGACTTTATATCTCACAATTCTGACTTTATATCTCACAATTCTGACTTTATATCTCTCAATTCTGACTTTATATCTCATAATTCTGACTTTATATCTCTCAATTCTGACTTTATATCTCATAATTCTGACTTTATATCTCTCAATTCTGACTTTATATCTCATAATTCTGACTTTATATCTCACAATTCTGACTTTATATCTCACAATTCTGACTTTATATCACACAATTCTGACTTTATATCACACAATTCTGACTTTATATCTCACAATTCTGACTTTATATCACATAATTCTGACTTTATATCACACAATTCTGACTTTATATCTCACAATTCTGACTTTATATCACACAATTCTGACTTTATATCACGCAATTCTGACTTTATATCTCGACAATTCTGACTTTATATCACACAATTCTGACTTTATATCTCACAATTCTGACTTTATATCTCACAATTCTGACTATATCACGCAATTCTGACTTTATATCTCATAATTCTGACTTTATATCACACAATTCTGACTTTATATCACGCAATTCTGACTTTATATCTCACAATTCTGACTTTATATCACACAATTCTGACTTTATATCTCACAATTCTGACTTTATATCTCACAATTCTGACTTTATATCTCATAATTCTGACTTTATATCTCACAATTCTGACTTTATATCTCTCAATTCTGACTTTATATCTCTCAATTCTGACTTTATATCACACAATTCTGACTTTATATCTCTCAATTCTGACTTTATATCTCTCAATTCTGACTTTATATCACACAATTCTGACTTTATATCACACAATTCTGACTTTATATCACGCAATTCTGACTTTATATCTCACAATTCTGACTTTATATCACACAATTCTGACTTTATATCTCACAATTCTGACTTTATATCACACAATTCTGACTTTATATCACACAATTCTGACTTTATATCTCACAATTCTGACTTTATATCACACAATTCTGACTTTATATCACGCAATTCTGACTTTATATCTCACAATTCTGACTTTATATCAATCAATTCTGACTTTATATCTCACAATTCTGACTTTATATCACACAATTCTGACTTTATATCACACAATTCTGACTTTATATCTCATAATTCTGACTTTATATCACACAATTCTGACTTTATATCTCACAATTCTGACTTTATATCACACAATTCTGACTTTATATCTCACAATTCTGACTTTATATCACGCAATTCTGACTTATATCTCACAATTCTGACTTTATATCACACAATTCTGACTTATATCACGCAATTCTGACTTTATATCTCACAATTCTGACTTTATATCACACAATTCTGACTTTATATCTCACAATTCTGACTTTATATCTCACAATTCTGACTTTATATCACACAATTCTGACTTTATATCACACAATTCTGACTTTATATCTCACAATTCTGACTTTATATCACATAATTCTGACTTTATATCACACAATTCTGACTTTATATCACACAATTCTGACTTTATATCACGCAATTCTGACTTTATATCTCACAATTCTGACTTTATATCACACAATTCTGACTTTATATCACACAATTCTGACTTTATATCACACAATTCTGACTTTATATCACATAATTCTGACTTTATATCTCACAATTCTGACTTTATATCACACAATTCTGACTTTATATCTCACAATTCTGACTTTATATCACACAATTCTGACTTTATATCACACAATTCTGACTTTATATCACGCAATTCTGACTTTATATCTCACAATTCTGACTTTATATCACACAATTCTGACTTTATATCTCACAATTCTGACTTTATATCACACAATTCTGACTTTATATCACACAATTCTGACTTTATATCACACAATTCTGACTTTATATCTCACAATTCTGACTTTATATCACAAATTCTGACTTTATATCACACAATTCTGACTTTATATCTCACAATTCTGACTTTATATCACACAATTCTGACTTTATATCACTCAATTCTGACTTTATATCTCACAATTCTGACTTTATATCACACAATTCTGACTTTATATCTCACAATTCTGACTTTATATCTCACAATTCTGACTATATCACGCAATTCTGACTTTATATCTCATAATTCTGACTTTATATCACACAATTCTGACTTTATATCACGCAATTCTGACTTTATATCTCACAATTCTGACTTTATATCTCACAATTCTGACTTTATATCTCATAATTCTGACTTTATATCTCACAATTCTGACTTTATATCTCACAATTCTGACTTTATATCTCACAATTCTGACTTTATATCTCATAATTCTGACTTTATATCTCACAATTCTGACTTTATATCTCTCAATTCTGACTTTATATCTCTCAATTCTGACTTTATATCACACAATTCTGACTTTATATCACACAATTCTGACTTTATATCTCTCAATTCTGACTTTATATCACACAATTCTGACTTTATATCAATCAATTCTGACTTTATATCTCATAATTCTGACTTTATATCAATCAATTCTGACTTTATATCACACAATTCTGACTTATATCTCTCAATTCTGACTTTATATCTCATAATTCTGACTTTATATCTCACAATTCTGACTTTATATCACACAATTCTGACTTTATATCTCACAATTCTGACTTTATATCACACAATTCTGACTTTATATCTCACAATTCTGACTTTATATCACACAATTCTGACTTTATATCACGCAATTCTGACTTTATATCTCACAATTCTGACTTTATATCACACAATTCTGACTTTATATCTCACAATTCTGACTTTATATCTCACAATTCTGACTTTATATCTCTCAATTCTGACTTTATATCTCATAATTCTGACTTTATATCACGCAATTCTGACTTTATATCTCATAATTCTGACTTTATATCACACAATTCTGACTTTATATCTCACAATTCTGACTTTATATCTCACAATTCTGACTTTATATCTCTCAATTCTGACTTTATATCTCATAATTCTGACTTTATATCTCTCAATTCTGACTTTATATCTCATAATTCTGACTTTATATCTCTCAATTCTGACTTTATATCTCATAATTCTGACTTTATATCTCACAATTCTGACTTTATATCTCACAATTCTGACTTTATATCACACAATTCTGACTTTATATCACACAATTCTGACTTTATATCTCACAATTCTGACTTTATATCACATAATTCTGACTTTATATCACACAATTCTGACTTTATATCTCACAATTCTGACTTTATATCAGCACAATTCTGACTTTATATCACGCAATTCTGACTTTATATCTCACAATTCTGACTTTATATCACACAATTCTCTGACTTTATATCTCACAATTCTGACTTTATATCTCACAATTCTGACTATATCACGCAATTCTGACTTTATATCTCATAATTCTGACTTTATATCACACAATTCTGACTTTATATCACGCAATTCTGACTTTATATCTCACAATTCTGACTTTATATCACACAATTCTGACTTTATATCTCACAATTCTGACTTTATATCTCACAATTCTGACTTTATATCTCATAATTCTGACTTTATATCTCACAATTCTGACTTTATATCTCTCAATTCTGACTTTATATCTCTCAATTCTGACTTTATATCACACAATTCTGACTTTATATCTCTCAATTCTGACTTTATATCTCTCAATTCTGACTTTATATCTCATAATTCTGACTTTATATCAATCAATTCTGACTTTATATCACACAATTCTGACTTTATATCTCTCAATTCTGACTTTATATCTCATAATTCTGACTTTATATCTCACAATTCTGACTTTATATCACACAATTCTGACTTTATATCTCACAATTCTGACTTTATATCACACAATTCTGACTTTATATCTCACAATTCTGACTTTATATCACACAATTCTGACTTTATATCTCATAATTCTGACTTTATATCACGCAATTCTGACTTTATATCTCACAATTCTGACTTTATATCTCACAATTCTGACTTTATATCACGCAATTCTGACTTTATATCTCACAATTCTGACTTTATATCTCACAATTCTGACTTTATATCACACAATTCTGACTTTATATCTCACAATTCTGACTTTATATCTCACAATTCTGACTTTATATCTCATAATTCTGACTTTATATCACACAATTCTGACTTTATATCACGCAATTCTGACTTTATATCTCACAATTCTGACTTTATATCACACAATTCTGACTTTATATCTCACAATTCTGACTTTATATCTCACAATTCTGACTTTATATCACACAATTCTGACTTTATATCTCATAATTCTGACTTTATATCTCACAATTCTGACTTTATATCTCACAATTCTGACTTTATCACACATTCTGACTTTATATCTCTCAATTCTGATTTTATATCACACAATTCTGACTTTATATCTCACAATTCTGACTTTATATCACACAATTCTGACTTTATATCAATCAATTCTGACTTTATATCTCACAATTCTGACTTTATATCACACAATTCTGACTTTATATCTCATAATTCTGACTTTATATCTCATAATTCTGACTTTATATCTCATAATTCTGACTTTATATCTCACAATTCTGACTTTATATCACACAATTCTGACTTTATGTCTCACAATTCTGACTTTATATCACACAATTCTGACTTTATATCACGCAATTCTGACTTTATATCTCACAATTCTGACTTTATATCACACAATTCTGACTTTATATCAATCAATTCTGACTTTATATCTCACAATTCTGACTTTATATCACACAATCTGACTTATATCTCATAATTCTGACTTTATATCTCATAATTCTGACTTTATATCTCATAATTCTGACTTTATATCTCACAATTCTGACTTTATATCACACAATTCTGACTTTATATCTCACAATTCTGACTTTATATCACACAATTCTGACTTTATATCACGCAATTCTGACTTTATATCTCTAATTCTGACTTTATATCTCACAATTCTGACTTTATATCTCATAATTCTGACTTTATATCTCACAATTCTGACTTTATATCACACAATTCTGACTTTATATCACACAATTCTGACTTTATATCTCTCAATTCTGACTTTATATCTCATAATTCTGACTTTATATCACACAATTCTGACTTTATATCACACAATTCTGACTTTATATCTCATAATTCTGACTTTATATCTCACAATTCTGACTTTATATCACACAATTCTGACTTTATATCTCTCAATTCTGATTTATATCACACAATTCTGACTTATATCTCACAATTCTGACTTTATATCACACAATTCTGACTTTATATCAATCAATTCTGACTTTATATCTCACAATTCTGACTTTATATCACACAATTCTGACTTTATATCTCACAATTCTGACTTTTATATCACACAATTCTTGACTTTATATCACGCAATCTGACTTATATCTCACAATTCTGACTTTATATCAATCAATTCTGACTTTATATCACACAATTCTGACTTATATCACACAATTCTGACTTATATCTCACAATTCTGACTTTATATCTCACAATTCTGGACTTTATATCTCATAATTCTGACTTTATATCACACAATTCTGACTTTATATCACGCAATTCTGACTTTATATCTCACAATTCGACTTATACACACAATTCTGACTTTATATCACACAATTCTGACTTTATATCTCTCAATTCTGACTTTATATCTCATAATTCTGACTTATATCACACAATTCTGACTTTATATCTCTCAATTCTGACTTTATATCACACAATTCTGACTT